>WNGS01164858.1:66833076-66846601 GCA_020271785.1 Procambarus virginalis
TTTATTGATGTCGTGTCTCCACTTGTGTCAGTACACATCTCTTTTCAAGAGCCATGTGGCCACACCTGGCTTGGCACTTTCTCCTGATACTTACTGTATATCGTCACAGAAACCCATCGTTTAATTAGCGGCTTCATAAAAACCACTAAATTTACAGGCCAGTGAAAAATAGCCTATATAATAAAATAATAATAATAATAATAATAATAATAATAATAATAATAATAATAATAATAATAATAATAATAATAATAATAATAATTTTACTACTACTACTACTACTACTAATAATATCACTTCTAATAATAACAATAATCTAACAAGTAAATAATAATCTACAACCTATCCTATGCTAAAAAGTATTATACTATACCTGTAGATATATGGCTGGATGTACAAAACATAGTCTTAGGTTGATATACTACTGATGTATACAACTCGCAAGAAATCTACTTCATTGCACCCACGCCATATTGACTGTTATCTGTAATTTAATTTATTTATATGCACCCACACCCCATTCCGTGGTCGGTGGTGGAAAGGGTTACAGAGACATATGTTGAGTTCAGAGACTGAACCCAATATTTAGGGACGTACAGCAAACTCTAGTATTTATAGGGAGGACTTGTGAGCGTGGTAGATGCTCAGTGTATCCAGCCTCAAGATACCAGACTATTCGAACCCATCCTCCTGTTTGATAGTACCTATTGTGACAATCGCCAATAGTCACGAATTCGCACGTACTTAGCTTTTAGATAATAGTACACTGAATAATAAGAAATTCTTTTAAAATAAATGAAGCTAAAACACAAAGTTAAATATTTCTAGGCCTAATATAGGACACATATTAGGCATCAGATATCGTGCATTAGGCCTAGGGAGGTTAGGTTAGGTTAGTTTATAGATTATAAACTTTGTGATAAATCATTAACTCATTCACTTGAACACTATATTATTGAATGTGAAACTATAATATATTTTTTATCTCCTAGCCTATTGTACAATCAACTGTGTAACTATTTATTCAATCTGGTGTGTTGGAAGACATCTTAACAGTTTATCCTAAATTTTATTGGCCCTTTTAAAGAATGAAAAACTATTTGCGTATGATGCTCTATCTTGTGTGATAGTGACTGTAATCAGACCTAATTAAATTACTCAGATTAGACATAATTGTAAATTAATTTTGTCAGTAATGATGTTAATAATGGTAATTAGAGATGGCAGCTTCAACGCGCCACAAACTTGCCTTCACACATATTTATCGCCCTAAATGCCTTTGACATTTGGACATGTCGGTACAGAGGCAACCTCGCGTCTTGCAAGTCGGCGTTTGATTTCCCGTTATTCACGTGTTGTCATCCATGATGACACAGACAAGGCAGCTAAAACTGCATGTGTTAAGCCTGAAAATGAGTTGGATATGGGCATTACAATCTCTGCTGTACAAGTCGCAATATTTCAGGAAATTAGAGTAGACAGAAGAGCAATTACACTCAAAGGCCAAAAGCACGAGTAAGTATTTATTTATTTATTTATTTATATACAAGAAGGTACACTGGGTTTGTGAGGATACATAGCATGTTATTTACATTCTTGTAAAGCCACTAGTACGCGCAGCGTTTCGGGCAGGTCCTTAATCTAACAGATAATTTTAAATAGGTAAATTCATGCAGAATTAATAAAATGATAACACATACATTGCAAGAAAAAAATGAGATGAGAGATTAGTAAATATATTAAAGCACATTGGTATAGTAAAGCTCTGATTGACTACATTGACAGCTTGATTGGTAATTTAAACAAAGATTAATAGGCACCATATAGCAAATTGATAGCTCATATAAGACAGCAATGATCACAATGGTAAAGTTGTTCGGATTGGGTACATAAAGATTGGGAGATTGGGTAGCACTAGATACAGAGCAATCTTAAAGCAACAAGGTAAAAAACTATGAAGATGAAATTAGGTTCTTTTTAGTTTTGTTTTTGAATGACGCAAAAGTTGGACAGCTTTTCATTTTATTAGGAAGTGAGTTCCATAGACTGGGTCTCTTTATTTGCATAGTGTTTACACAGATTAAGTTTGACTCTAGGGATATCAAAGAGATATTTATTTCTGGTGTGGTGATAATGGGTCCTATTACATCTGTCCAGGGAGAGTTTCAGAGCAGGATTTGTATTTAAGAACAGGGTTTTGTAAATGTAGTTGACACAAGAGAATTTGTGGAGCGAGATTATGTTGAGCATATTTAGGGATTTAAACAAGGGGGCTTAGTGTTGTCTGAAAGCAGAATTTGTTATTATTCTGATAGCAGATTTTTGCTGGGTGATGATGGACTTGAGGTGGTTTGTGTTACGAATCTTACAAGGATTCTAACATACTCCTGATGCTTATATACTTTATTGTCTTGTTCTATAATTAGTATATTATCCAGTTGTATGATTATAGACTATTGTATGTTATATATTGTAGCATGCTGTAGTGTGCCTGAGTTGCATTATATTGTATGAGTGTCAGAGAGTGTGTCTCTCAAGATTCTCCCACAGCTGACTTGAATGGCTCATTGCAGTGCACAGTGCACTGATCTTGTGCACAAAGCCTATCTCTCTTAATCCTGGATAGTGACCTGGCATGTTGGGTATCTCCAGAATGCCCACTTAACCAGGAACACTTTCATAATACGGAGGCCGCCGTATGTCCAGGCAGGAAGTAGATACAGGGAGTTAAGCATACTTGCCACCAAGGGTCAGTGAGTACATTGGCTGGTGCCCGCGTGAGAGACAGTAGAGGAGAGATGCCAACGAGGCGACCGTCTGACCTCTGGGGTCAACCGGCGCCATGGAGAATAACAGCGATGACGTGTTCGTGACGTGTTCATGACGTCACCTCTCCTACTGCTCATCGAACGAGCTAATATGATTGGTTCTCGCCCATTTACTGCAATGCTATTGGTCAAATTGTAACCTTTTGTGTTGGGTGCCCACGAGATGCCCTGAGCTTCAGGCAAAATCATTCTCGTGAGGGAACTCTTGCATAGAGGACGTGTAGCTGTTCTGTCTATCGGCCACTAGACTGAACACCGTCCATTCCTCACCGTCAAGTAAACTCAGCGTCTTTGCGATATACCCCACACTCACCCAGAATCACGAGTGTGAATATATTGTTCAGAAGCCTAAAGTGACAAATCTCCAGAGCGAAACAGACTGGTATCAGGTAACCCCTGGTGACAAAGATCGTTGTGAGTGACTTAGAGTGAACTAAGGCAGTGCCGCCGCCTAAATAATCTGTGTGTGACTTTACCACAGTGTACCTGTACCACAGTGTACAGTGTAGTGCACGGTACCACAGCCGCCGCCGCCCTCACTGTACCACGTGACGTCACCACCTTTACTCACCGCCAGTGCCAGTGTCTGTCTGTTAAGCATACAGCACGCCCTACTGCAAGTAAACCAGCTATCAGCCCACCTACGAGTGCTTGTATAAATGCGCCTGAGTGAGTGAGTAAGGAAAGGTACCTTACCTGTAAATACAAGATCTTGTAATTGTTTCATTGTGTTTGTGTTGATCTGAGGGATCAACCACAGTTCTCACCTTCTCATACCTGTCACAGGTTATAGGTGAATCGACGGTGAATGCATGGTTATCTGTGTGGTATCACGGCATTTCACTCGTCTGTGAAATGTGAGCTTCACATACACCACACATTTAGTTATTGTGTGTGATTATTATTGTGCATGTTATTGCCTGTCCCATTGACAGCGCCTTTGTGATTTATTGCATATCATCATTACCGAGTATTCAGTTGGAACTCTTGTGATCCCTTTGCATACCGGCAGTTAGGTTGCCGTGTTAATGATTGGCTGTCAACTGTGTTAAGTTAGGTGTTTCGCAACGAGTGGATATGAGTCGTTTAGCCAGACGTCAAGAGTCTCGCTAATACAACCATAGCTTTGCTGACGCCAATCTAAAGTAAATCAAGCACACTGTGCCTCCTCTCTCTCTACACCCGCATCCTCTTCCTGAATTTCATCTCCCCATCCCCCTACCTCCCCCATCCTTTCCAAGCCCTTTGGACATCAAAGCAAAGCAAAGCACCCTGTGTATTAATGGTTAAGTTAGTAAATAAACTACTGTTAAGCTTTATGCGGTGTTTCCGTTGAACCACTTCTGAATACTGCCAATATTACTCAAGCCTTCAGTTCTAAGTGTCTTCAACACCGAGTTGCCAAATTCACTAAACTATAAATGTGATGAGGACCCTAGGAGTCCCTTAAAGTGTTAAATCATTGAGGAGATTCCAACGATCAACGTGGAGCAGGACCAGGTGAGGCTAGTCTGAGAAGAGACCCTCAAGGACTCTAACTCGACCTTGCTCCCAGGCCCTGGACGGTTGCTCTCGTATTTTCTATTCTGCTAATTCCGACAGTTTCGTGAAGCGTCTGCCACATGTACATTGGCGACGTACGCAGTGCAGTCGTGAAAGCAAAAAAGAAAACCCCCACAATGAGGCGTTTTGCAAGTTATTTCCTGTTGGTTCTTCCGTGTGGGGGGATGACCATATTTGGATGTGGCCAGTTGTTGTCAAGCGAGTGTTTATAGTTCAACCTTGATTAATTCTCATTATTGTTTGCCATTAAATTCTATTGAGTAATGTAACAATATTATATACTCTTAAGATTACGGAATTAATGGTTATTAGTACTACATTTTGTTAGTAGAATTTTCACAATAGTTTATGTGGGTGCTTAGTTCATATGTTTGTAGGACGCCGCCTTGGCAAGCCAGGATTTTGCCAGTCGTTTGGGTACAGCTGGCGGGTGGAGACATGTTTTAGTTAAGTTGGTGGATCTTTGTTTTATTTCTTAGCTTACAAGGCTGATTTTCTGGTTAGACTATTATGAGATTACTCATCTATTCATTTGTATTAATATGAAGTGATTTATGTTATACAGTAAGATTAATTAATGGTGTAAGAATATTTCTGACTACCTGCATTTTTCCATGTATGTTATTTGTATGTTTCTTTGTTACCCCTAGCTGCGAGGACCTCCGTTGTTGCCATCCTTTTTGACCTGGAAAAGGCTTACAACACCACTTGGCGATATCATATTCTATCCCAGCTTTATTCTTTTGGCCTTCGTGGTCATGTCTCTCTTTCTCCGCAGCTTCCTCTCTCATCATTTCTTTCGGGTGCGCCTTGGTACCGCTCTCTCTGCCTCTTTTCAGCAATACGAAGGTGTGCCCCACGGTAGTGTTCTGAGCACTACTCTTTTTCTGGTTGCCCTCAATGGTCTTCTTTCCTCTCTTCCTTCAGGTGTCTTATCCGCTCTCTATGTCGATGATCTTACCCTTTGCTGTCAGGGTGATGATTCACCTCTCCTTCAGCGCCGGCTTTAACTTGCGATTGATGCCGTGTCGTCTTGGGCCACCGATCATGGCTTCAAGTTCTCTACTTCTAAGACTTGTGCCATGTCTTTTACTCGGAAACGGGTCATTCTTCGTCCCTCTTTGTCACTTTATGGTCATCCCCTTGAGTACAAAGACTCCGCGAAGCTTTTGGGGTTATTCCTTGACACTCGTTTGTCTTGGTCTCCCCATATCTCTTACCTCCGTGTTGAGTGCTCTAAGGCCCTTACCCTCCTTCGAGTATTGTCCCATACTTCTTGGGGAGCGGATTGGCGCACTCTCCTTGCTTTGTATTCCTCTCTCGTCCTGTCTAAGCTCGATTATGGTTGCCCTGCTTACTCGTCTGCTTCTCCTTCTGCTCTTCGCCATCTTGATGCTTTGCACCATACTGGGCTGCGCCTCAGTTCTGGTGCCTTTCGTTCGACTCCCGTCCTTAGCTTGTATGTTGACACTGGCTTCCTATCTCTCCAGGACCGCCGTGATCGCTACTGTCTTCGCTATCTTGCGCGGTCCTTACAACATCCTTCCTCTCGCCTCTGTCGTGCTTTACTTTTACCCCTCCTGCGGTTCCTGTTCCTCTTCACCACCTCCCTCTTTCTGTCCGGTTATCTCGCTTACAGGATTCTCTTTCCGTTCGTGTTTCTAATGTTTCTCCTCATGTTGTTCCTTCTTTGCCCCTGTGGAGAGTCCCCCTTCCGCAGTTTTGTACATCCTTGACCCGCGTCACTAAAGCTTTTACCCCTCCTATGGTTCTAAAACGCCTTTTCCTTGAGCATTTTTCTTCTCACTCCCGCTCCGTTTCTGTCTTCACCGATGGGTCTAAGTCTGCGGACGGTGTTGGCTACTCTGTTGTTTTTCCTGATCGCACTTATGTGTCACTTACCTCCGGAGACTAGCATCTTTACAGCGGAGCTTTATGTTATTCTCTATGCTCTTCGTCTCCTGCTTTCTCGTTGTCAGTCTTCCTTTGTGGTTGTTGTTGACTCTCGTAGTGCCCTCATGGCTCTCGGGTCCTTTAATCCGGTTCATCCAGTAGTTGTCGAGATCCAGCATTGGCTGTTTCTTGTTCACAGTAAGTTTAAGTCGGTTAAATTTTGTTGGGTTCCCAGCCATATTGGTGTGGTCTTTAAATGAGCGTGCGGATGCTGCCGCCAAGGAAGCTATCCGCTCTTGTCCCATCTCTCGTAAAGGTATTCCATATTCCGACTTTTACCCGGTTAACCATTCCTCTATCCTTACCGGTTGGCAGGCTTCTTGGTCGTCTGTTACTGGTAACAAACTCCGTATTCTTAAATGTTGTGTTTCCTCGTGGCCGTCCTCCTATCACCGTAACCGGCGATGGGAAACTGCTCTGGCGAGGTTTCGTATTGGCCATACTCGCTTAACCCATGGTCACTTGATGGAGCGCCGCCCTGCTCCTTATTGTCCTAATTGCATTGTCCCTCTTACGGTCGTGCATGTCCTTCTTGAATGTCCTGACTTCCGGGACGAGCGTGTGTCTTGCTTTCCGATCGCCCCTCGCGGTCACCTGTCCCTCGATAGAATTCTTGGTGACTCGGATACTTTTGATATCGTTCGCCTTATGTGTTTTTGTTCTCGTATTGGCATCCTTGGTGATATTTAGTGCCCTCTGATTATTCCGCACATTTGATGGTGCTACATAGCCTTCCCAGTTTGGTGCCTTCTTTTGATAATTGCTTATTTACTTTGTTACCCCTATCTAAAAGTATATTGGTCTGTTAGTATCAGTTGCATTATTTCCCCTAGACATTTACATGAGGCAAGGCCGTATATTATTATATATTACCAACTGCAACAGAGGAACCATACCCAGAGATCGAGGGTCGTAACAGTTTGCAGTGGTTGAACCCCATGCACAGATACCATAATTAAGATAGGGATAGATTAGTGCATAATATAGAGGGATGAGAGCAGAGTTAGGTACATAATATCTAATTTTGGAGAGTATACCAACTGTTTTAGAGACTTTCTTAGTTATGTGTTGTATGTGGGTGCTGAAGGTGAGTCTCTTGTCTAGGAATAGGCCAAAAAACTTTTCATCATTTTTATTACTAATGTTTACATTGTCTATCAGAAGCTGAATTGCATTTGTAAATTTGCTTCCAAATAAGATGTAGTAGATCCTACAACTAAATTAAATAAACTAACACTTAACATAACACTATGTTAAGTGTTAGTTTGTTGGTTGACATCCATAAGTGGACTTTTTTTAGTTCATTATTAACAACATTATTTAGTGTATGTGGGGTTGGGGTTAGAGTAAATGATGGTAGTCTCATCAGCAAACAATATAGGTTTCAGAATGTTAGAGACATTAGGCAGATCATTGATGTATATAAGAAATAGGAGAGGTCCCAAGATGCTGCCCTGTGGCACTCCAACGGTTATTAGTAGTGTGGGAGAGGTTATATCATTGATGGCTACACATTGGTGTCTATCACTAAGACAGGATTGGATATAGTCCAGTGCATGGCCTCGGATTCCATAGTGATGGAGTTTACGTAAGAGGTAGTTGTGATAACAGTATGAAAGGCCTTTCTCAGGTCAATGAAGAGTCCAATCGGAAACTCATTTTTGTCAAGGGCTGAGTAAATTATATCAAGGAGACTAATACTTGCATCGTTGGTACTCTTTTGGGAGCGGAAGCCAAACTGACAGGGGCTAAGTATGTCGAATTTTACGAGGTAGGAGTAGAGCTGTTTGTAGATAATTTTTTCAAAAATTTTTGATAGTATGGGTATGTTTGATATTGGTCTATAATTATTTATGTCTGCCGGATTACCTCCTTTATGAACTGGCGTTACTCTTGCTTTTTTAAGGATATCAGGGAAGGTATGACACTAGGGATTTATTGAACAGCAATGCTATGGGTGGTGCAAGGACATGGGAGGCATTCTTGTATACCATCGATGGTATTTCACTAATGTTCCCATCTTTGGTTTTTAGTGAGTGTATGATGGACACAACATCTGTCGGGCAGACTGGTAAAAGGAGAAGAGAGTTTGGGTAGCTGCCTGAGAGATATGTGTCGAGTCTGTGGGATTTTACTGGCAAGGTTAGCACCAACCGATGAAAAGAAGCTATTAAATTCATTTGCTGTAATTCATACGTCTGGCTGCGAGCAGCCGCGTCCAATAGCCTGGCTGACCAGTCCAGCAACGAGGAGGCCTGATTGACAACCGGGCCGCGGGTACGCTATATAAGCCCTGGGAAACACCTCAAGGTAAGGTACCCAGATTTTGTAAGTGGTGGCTAATAATTGTTGTTGTTGCTTTAGATTTAACCACTCAGAACGAAATGTCCATGTAGCACGGGCTATGGTGAGCCTGTAAGAGGCTAATACTTAAAAAAAAGGCTAATAGATCAGCCTTACATTTATACTGGCCGTTTTGTGAGGTGGGGATATTGGATGAGCTTGTAGCTGTTTTTTTATCTACACTGTGAAATCTTTCATACAGGATAGGGTAGCAGCACATTGCTGTGTATACCTAAGCGAGTTAAAAAATAATACATTATTTGAGAGGAATCTTATAGAAACTGATGAAAGATAATTGTAATATAATACGTCCGTGATTCGGTGCTTAGCTCTTGTAAGGATCATAAAGTTATTATTTAGTCAAATTTAATTTATTTTTGTATGGAGTTACTTTTTCTCCTGATTCCATGTGTGACTAACCATCCTGCGAGATGGGAATATTAGATGAACTTATAGCTAGTTTTTCTTCTGCACTGTGGAATCTTTCATATATAATAGGGTAGCATATATTACTGTGTATACCTAAGCGTGTTAATAATAAAAAAAGGCACCGTTCCTTCCTTTCGTCCTCCTATTCCAACCTCTGTGGTCTAAAAAAGATCACAGAGGTTGTAAGGATAAATTTATGCAGTAGTATTTTTAGCTCATTGCCAGTTTTATTGAATTTAAGTAACACTGTTGTAGAAAAGAGAGAAAGTGTGACAGTACTTGATAAAGAACAAATGTCGACTTAAATGTTGCTAGATCAACAAGGTAGGTTATAAGGTTGATGGACTGGTAGCAATATAAGCACGCAAGAAAATGATACTGAAGGACATACTGGATGAATTTAATGAGAGACGCTAGGAGATCG
Organism: Procambarus virginalis; assembly: GCA_020271785.1. Lineage (NCBI taxonomy): Eukaryota > Metazoa > Arthropoda > Malacostraca > Decapoda > Cambaridae > Procambarus > Procambarus virginalis. Next base: position 66,842,617 of record WNGS01164858.1, read on the forward strand.
AGATTCTGCGCAGTATTACAAATGAACAAATGAAGGTAAAACTTGTAATTGTGCAGTAATACAGTAGAGTAGCGATATGTAAAACATGATTATACATTGATATAGTAGAGAAGCGCTATGTGAACAACCTATTCTCCTACAAAGAACATCGCTTTTCGATCTTATGCGTTACATAAGGCCAAAAATTGGCGTACTAAAAAAATAGAAGTGGCTAGCTTAAGTTACATATTCTCCCGTTTTCTATTTTGGGTCCTCTGGTAGGTTAGGAGAGGACACTTTAAACTGACCGTTCTCTGGACGTTGGGAAACCTTAGGAGGACGAGCTGATGTGAAACATTATTGAATAGGAATAAAATACAGCGGCGTTATATGAAACGTGTACAGTGAAACATTACAACAGTGATATGTGAGACGTGATTGTAGTGATACAATAGAGAAACGACATGTAGACTGTGTGCGAGTTAACAGTATACATTACAGAAGCGATATTGGAAACATGAATGGTTAGATGGACGAAAATAGATAAACAGCGACACTGTTAGTGAATATTATTACAGTCTGTCTTCACTGTTTGTCCATTACAAAACAAACACTCCAAAGTCTAGTTACCAGGATAAACAGTCATTATATCTTCGAATTCAATATATTACATTATAATAGATTTAATAAAACTATTATGTTTGAAAACTCGGAACATGAATGATTTGTTTACATCTGAAAATTGTGTAGAATTTTCTTCAATTAGATAATAATTAGAGTACTAATGGAATTAAGAATTAAATGTTTCAATAGCCATGAAAAGTGTTGTAAGTTGTAAAGTATGTTCGTTGGCAGGATAAGCTGGCCCTTCGGCAAATTAAAATGAATGTAAGCAACTAGAATGTAAGCTTCATTTTCACTGGAGTAAATAAGACGAAGCCTAGTTTTCAATTTCCTGGAGGCTGGTTTAGGTGCTGTCGGTGACCTCCTCTAAGTGTACTTTATCCTCCTCCTCGGCCTTACTCATCTGTAATCAAAATATTTAGTCTGATTCTTTGCTCTTGCTGGATCCATTTTAATATATCATTTGAACTATGGATTGCTGGATCCATTTTAATATATCATTTGAACTATGGATTATCACCTTTCATATCCATGTTTCACAAATTAAAGGATTGGAATTTATGTTAGACATGAGAGAATAGAAAGCTTTGGACCGACGTCAGCTGACGACATCATAAAAACTGCTTCACACAATCCTAAACTTCATATTTCAACTCCAAACATGCATTTTTTATTTAAATTATGTTATAATCAAATTTTATCTACCACTCACATTAAACTAACCATTGTCAAATCTGAGCATTTTATTAAAAAAAACATCAATCCAAAAGACAACAATAATAATATAAGGTTCCATAGTGGTATTGAATACGCTTGTTAAAGTTGTCAGGGCAGAGCAAGGCCGCGTCACCTAACTTAATTACATCCACTAAACATTGTCAGAAGCTGTTTGTCTCCGTACCCACCTGTGTAAAGAAAAAAAGAATACTGGGAAATATGATGAAAGATAAGAGTACGGTACAAGAGTAAGGCACGACCTCGCAACTTACAGTGAGGACGTAAGAACGGACGACCAACATGGTGTAGCAGAGTATGACTGTGGTGACGATGCTGATGACGAAGAGGACCCACGAGTGAAATATAATGGACTCGTAGGCGAGGATTATGAAGTCCATGATCACAACCACACCCCTCATCCACAACCACCCACCACCAGATGGCGCCCGACTCTATTCCACGGTAAACAATACTTATATTATTCACACAATAACAATAATAATGACGCCAAGGATATAACTAGTAACTAGCTAGGGCAACAATTTATCAGAAACCTCTAGATAAATATCCTCATTATCCTATCCCATTACTGGGAATTAGAAAACAAAATGTGATAATTTTACCCTTCCTGCTTGTTTCTTCCTCTATTTATCTACCTGCACGCCTTCCACACACATTTAAAGCAGAACTTGCTTGAATTCGGAGTCTGTTTGCATTCTTCGATTACATATAACATGAGTAAATATAATCATCTCATATATATATATATATATATATATATATTATATATATATCTATATATATATATATATATAATGAGAAAGCTGCATGAACGCGCAAGCCATATATCACTAAGAACTCTTTGACCCGGCCAGGATTCGAACCCATGCCGTCCAGGATCACCCCTAAACGTACACAGTACCGTGACCACCGATCATTGGTGTGGTGGTCACGGTACTGTGTACGTTTAGGGGTGATCCTGGACGGCATGGGGTTCGAATCCTGGCCGGGTCAAAGAGTTCTTAGTGATATATATATATATATATATATATATATATATCTATATATATATATATATATATATATATATCTATATATATATATTATATATATATATATATATATATATATATATATATTGGTGTATACTGGCAGCAGGTTTTCTTTTAAACATGTCTCATTGAATATGACTGCATATTCTGTATTTACTATCTTCTGATTTAGGGCTTCTATCCCTCTAACTATTTTCTTAACATCAGGGCTTAGCTGAAAGAGGAGTTCTTTATTGGGCGTAGTACTACACCCAATAATCAGCCAAATACCAACTCCAACCTATCACCTGGCAAAAAGACTTAACGAACTCCTAACTCCATACACTCCAAGCAAGTATAGTATACAATCATCAGCAGATATCCTAGAATTAATTAAATCTACTCAGCCCGATGGAATCATTGCTTCCCTGGACGTCGAATCCCTATTTACCAACGTCCCAGTCGACACAACCATAGGAATGATACTGGACAGAGTATACAGAGACGAGAGCGCCCCCAAATTAGACATACCTGAGGCACACTTGAAGAGTCTTCTCGAAGCATGTACAAAGGAAGCCCCTTTCATCAGTCCACAAGGAGACATGTATCTACAAATAGACGGAGTAGCAATGGGCTCCCCCTTAGGAGTTTTATTTGCTAATTTTTATATGGGAACCATCGAAGACAGAGTCTTCAGTAGCAGACAAAAACCAACTGTATATTGCCGTTATGTAGATGACATCTTCGTCATAGTAAAAGACTCAGATGAACTAATTGATCTAAAAAGCCATCTAGAGAGAGAGTCAGTACTCCGATTTACATATGAAAATGGTGAAAATAACAGTCTGCCATTCTTGGATGTACTAATAACAAAAACTGGAACTTCTTTAAGCACCAACGTATATACTAAGCCTACCAACACAGGATTATGCCTGAACGGTAGAAGTGAGTGCCCCCAAAGATACAAAGCCAGTGTTCTCAATGCTTATATTCGTCGATCGCTTACCCACTGCTCCGAATGAAGCAACGTGAGTAGAGAGTTTGAAAGAGTAACTCAGGTATTGGTGAACAACGGATATATAGCAACGCAGAAATAAACTCTGCTATAAGAAGACACTTGGACCGATGGTATGAGCCTGAACTTAGAACAGAAACCACAGTACCTCCAATAAAATTATATTACAAATCAACCATGCACAGTGAACATATAACGAGGAAAGAATAATGAAGAAATAATCCGTAAAGGAGTAAAAACATTACTCCTAACCAAAACATAGACCTGATCATATTCTACAAAACCAAGAATACTTCCGAACTCCTTGTCAAAAACAGCCCGCAGCCGACGGAGAACCCTGTACAGCAGTCAAGCGTTGTATACATGTACACTGTGAGGAGATGTAGAATCTCCTCAGCTAGTTTTCCTAGTTTCTAGAATAGGCTAGTCGCTCTAGGGACTCTAGAAACTGAAGCTTTCAAATTTTCATATACTTGTTGGGTGTCATATGAAAGCTTATATTAAATGCTGTCAGTTAAAACTAATTAGAGCTCTGTGATTGCTCTGTAGAGAGAATTACAGCAAATTTTTCCTGTTCTGTGAACCAGAGAGATTTGAGAGTGAAGGGGTGAGAGGTAGT
>WNGS01164858.1:66878289-66885789 GCA_020271785.1 Procambarus virginalis
CTTACTTCTATTTCTAGACTTTGCATAATATCCTCGATCTTTGCAAATATGAAACGGTCACTTATTACTGACCCATAACACAACTCTTAGAATAATATTTTATGACGGATTTCCTTCAGGCTGATTTTGAATGCAAGGCCCAAATCCACAGTCGAACGGAATTTATTATTGCGCGTAGTGCAAGATTTCCTCGGGGGTTAGAGCGTGCTTTAAATAAAGGAAACACTCCTTCTTGTCCAAGACCTATCATGTTTCACGCAATTGCTCCATTTATCTAGTTCTAGCTATCTACAGTAGCTTGACGTAATATGGGAAATGGATAGATACTGTACGTGCCTATATGGGAGGTGTAATATTTCCCTCGGTTGCGGTCGAGCAAAAAAATAAATAAGTAAGAAGTGGAATCGGACACTTCTATTTGCTTTCTGAAAGATATTCTCTCGCGGTTCAACAAGCTTCATGTTATTTCAACTTGTTTCTCAGGTTGGCAGAAGAACGTCGTGTGGGGAACTGTGTCAAATGTTTTCTGACAGTCTTGGAGGATGTGTGGTTTATCAGCTCAGTCTTATTTTTCTTGGTCGATCATTGACATCTTGTAATATAATTTAGCAAACTTTCAGTCAATGTTTTTGTGAGGACCAAATTTGAAGCTTTGTCACAAAATGTGTTTGTTCTAGGTGTTCTACTAATCTCCCGAATAATTTCTATAAGACCTTACAGAGTATACATGTCGATGATACAGGTCAGTGCCTAATGTCTATTCCCCTGCTTACATATAAGTGTGATATTAGCAGTCTTCCAGCTGTGGTAGTTTCCTCTCTCCAGTGAAGCATAATAGATTACTAAAATTGTTTGCTCAGAGTTTCAGCTGCATTCTTTATCATTCATGAGAAGACTGATACTTAAGCTTTCAGCACTTCTAGCTCCACAAATATTGTTTTTATCGTTACTTCATCTGTTGTAACTTCTGCGTTGCTATGTCTCTCATTCAAGGGTGTCATGTCCAATACCTCTGTGAGGGCGCTCAGTTTTAGTTCAGTCACTGCTAGGACGCTTTTGTTTAGAACCTTTTATATTTACATTTGTCCCTCCTCATCGATGTAGTCATATGAATTGATCGATTACATACATTGTCCTCATGATGTGTCTGTGTAATAGTTTCAGTCGTTCTTTAGCAGCGATGCGATATAATTCTCGAGTTTTCTCTGATTCTCTTATGAGTCTCACACATTCGTTCATTTGTTGCAATTGTTTGGGCTTGTCCCCTGACCTGCTCTCCCCGGGCCTCTTCCAAACTCTCGTGCTTATCTTTCATTATTTAAGGCAGAAACATGTGTTTTGTTCATGTGTTTTTGAGTATATTAATAAATATTTTAATTTATATAGATGATAACAATTAATCAACTAGTTAATGCGATGTTTAATTGATGATGGCAACCGTACATATGCAATGATATGTTTTAATATATTTTTCCTGCTGTTTCAGTAGTAGGGAAAAATGAGTTGTTTAAAAATTACTTGATTAACAAGTGCTCTTAATTGACCTTAAATATGCACTGATATACTTGTGTTATAGAAAAATCAGACTATGGTGGTGGGGTGGCTGTGGCTGCGGGTGGGGTCCGTACTGACAGACCTGTTCACGGGCCTTGCCATCAGTGCCGTCATCAGGCAAGAACTACTCTTTGCCATCATATTCGGCATGTGTTTCTTCATCTTCCACAACATTGTGATGGTCCGATCCTATTATCTCAAGGTAAGTTTTATTTTATGTAGTTACTTTTTCTCTTTTATTTAAAACACAATAATACAATATGTACTTTCAATAAAGCAAATAAATATCCTCACCTTCGACAAAACCCTAGCACAACTAGCCTCAAATAATAATTACATACAATCACTCTATGTATCATATATAACATTAAATAATAGAAATTTGCACAACTGCATTTTACATCAACAGATACAAGGGCTAGTCTCCTAGTCTCTATCAAAATCACTGAACACAAACTCATGTAACATAGGTCTGATTTCAACTGGGTTTAAAATGCTTGCCAAGCCATTCCCTTGATATTAGTTCTTTAATAATATCAAGTATCTAGCTAGGCGTATGTATTCCTGTTTTTTTCTACTGGATATAATTGTTTCATTCTCTCATGTAGATCTTCTGCACTATCATACATCACTCATTCTTGGGTTTTGTTTTATTACAACAAAGTTAATATTTCTGACAAATTGTGAATGGCCAGTGATCGGCGAATGCCAGCGTATACTGTTTGTTACCCAAGCTTCGCTACACTTAGACAATCTAAGCTTAACAATTACGTTAGTGGCCTCTGCTGCTTGGTGGGAGGTGGACGTATTGCTCCACACTCTTCGTTTTTGCACGTGGCTGCTACAGCTGGATACTGTGAATTTGTTCTTGATTGTTGACAGTGCCTTTGAGTGTCGAGGAAATGACTGAGGCGGTATGCTTAAGTGATAGTGAGGAGGACAGACAAGATGATATCAGGTCGTATGACGTAGTAATGAACAGAAATAAACGGCGAAATATTCACAGACGACGAGACAGTGAAAGTGAAGATGAAATAACAAAGACCAAAAAATTAAACCCTACTCAGCAGGTCGCAAGAGAAGCAATTTAATAGAAGGAAGAGGCTGTTATTTCCTACAACGTGCCAACTGAACTTCCATCGAAGCTGGAGTGGACGGTTCGTTTGACTAATGAGCGTTTTGAATATGAACCACTATTCAAGGAGGGTGCTCGCCGGCCCTACATAACAGTTGGGACAGAAGAGGCTGTGGAACATCTAACGACGGATGGGTTTGAAAAATTGTGATGGTTACTCCGGAAGAAGGTATGATGTACACCAAGGACATAGTTTTTAAGTATCCAACTTATTTGTATCCTGATTATCTTCTTCTCAACAATGATAGTGTTGTTTGGGCAAAGAGGAATAGTGTTCGTGGTGAAAACAAAGCCAGGTTGTTGCCTTGGTAAAGGGTGAGGCTCCAGAAAGAATTTTTGTGCAGGACTAGGCTACAGGAAAGTGGCAAAATACATTGGGGAGCCCATATTATGCATGAAGTGTTCTCGTTGGGGGACATATGGCATGGAAATGTCAGTTTGATCCCAGGTGTCGGTACTGTGATAAGAAACACGACTCATGACAGTGTATAGTCAAGATTAAAAACAACGAAAAGGTCTTGCCATCTTGTTGCAATTGTCGTGACAGCCACAATGCTGGTTCTTATCTATGCCCCATGAAGCTTCATCTGAGAGACTCCAGGGCGGGTTCTACAAGCAGGATAGATGTATCCTCGAAGGAAGGAAAGACTGTGCAGCAGGAACATGGAGGAAATAGCTGGAACCCAACGACAACTCCTATGTGCAATGTGTGGGAGAAAGGAACGGAGACAATTTAGGTGAGCCTAGGGAAAGTAGAAATGCAGTTGAAAAAATGAAACCCTATGGAGATAAGGTTCAGGACAATATAGTGAACTCGGAGGTTGGTACTCAAATATTGGAATATCTAAAAAACTAGACAAAAGGATTGAGCATTAGAAAAATTAGCTATGGAGGGTAGACGGGGTGAAGATGGTGGTGAAACAGAACGTGAAATGGAAAGTGAAACGTGCGTAGAAGAAAGTAAGGAAGAACATGACGTATGATGATAGAGGCAAAATTTGCCAGTGCAGGCTACTAAACATATGGCCCTGTATGACTCACCATCTGCGAGATGGGGACTTTATTACCACTGCTACCTTATTCAATCTTGTGTTGATGATATCCTCAAAATGCATCCGGAGTCTGCCAGTGCAGACTGCTTATCACATGCCTTTGTATGACTAACCATCCTGTGTGATGGGGATTTCTTAGCATCAACTAGTTAGCTTTTTTGACACACTGTACTCCACTTCACATAGTCTAGGGTAGCTGCACTAATGCAGATGTACCTAATGTAATAATAATAAAAAAGAGGATAGTCAGGAAAATTAACTTTCTAGTAATGTTAGCGGTGTTCAACCTTCTGTAGTGACAAATATTGAAACAAGGTTAGAGTAAAACGGTATACAGAAATAAAAAGGAAATAGATATGAATAATATCATGGATATTATTCATGATAATAATATCATGAAAAATATATGATGTTAGTAGTGGTTGTACAAGTGATGAGAAAGCGAAAATGTTATAGTGTTGGGAGGAAGTGTCTAAGGTAATCTCGTATCTCATGGAATGTGACGGACAGGGCAAAGGTAGTTTATTATTAATCATGAACGAAAGTAAAGTGAGGATATCATCTTGGAACGTTAATGGGTTAAAAACTAGAGAGGTGGATGTACACTATTATACTCTTAGAGAGAACATTGACATAGTAGCACTCCAGGAAACTGGGGATAGGGATGGTAGCATTCTGAGGCTAAATGGCTATACAGGTTTCACTTATATGCTGATGGAGGAATTAGGGAAGTCTCATGTTATGTCAAAAGTACCATATCTGCTGAGATAACTGGAATCCCTCAGAGATATAGAGGTATTGAAAGTATTAGTTTGCGAATTCGATTGCAAGACCGAGAGTTGAATTTCATTAATCAATACATCTCTGATAGCTCCCTTGATTTAAGATACTTGCCAGATTCCTTCTTTTCTGAAGATACACTTGTGGTAGAGGATTTTAATACCAGACATCCAGCTTTAAGATCAAGGGGGTAAAGCAAATAGGAATGGTTGCAGATGGTACCAGTTTTTGCAGGCACTGCTTCGCGAGCCCTCTCCTCCTCATCTGCTGGGACGGAGATTAGATTATGCTTGTTTGATAAATGCTGAGGGCATAGAGGGGAATTGTCTTAGTGTGGATGAAATGCTAAGTGAACATTTTGCATTACAAATACAGCTTAAACTAGATAAAAAGAATGCCTGCCTCCAGAAGAAACGGTTAGCGTTTAGTGAAGGAGAATTAAGGGGTCTTGTTGGTTATATTAAATCTTGATATGATGCTTATAAACCAGTTTCGGCAGAAGCATTTTATGAGGATCTAATTAAGGAGGTAGATGTATTTAATGCGACATTGAACAGAAGAACATCTAGTATAAAAAAGCATCCCCCCAGAAAAGAAAATTATACCCAAGACAAGATGCTTAAGGGGTGGACATTAACAATGAGGAGAGCTCACAGGAATTGAAATAGGAATGGTAGGACTGAGGAAGGGAAGAATGCTTTACTGGCAGTTGCTAGGCTGTGTGGGGAGAAGAGAAAGGAAATTAGGAGCATGTATTGACAGAAGTTTGCAGTGAAAGTTGGGAGTAACAGAAACTTAAAGGAAATCTGGCGAGATGTAAATAAAGTAAGGGGTAAAAAGCATAATTTTGTTGTACATCCTGACCCGCAAGGAATTGCGAATGGTCTCGTAGATAAATGGGCGGAAGCTTCCAAATTTATTTCATTGCCCGCTATAACGAGAAAGTCATTAGATTCTTGGAAAGATCTAAGAAAGAATTTTATACTTACAGCAGGTAACAGTGGTGATGTCACTTGCACAGGTATTACCAGAGATGAACTAATAATGGCAATTAAAGTTGGGAAATCTACCGCCCCTGAGGAGGATGGAGTAACTTATGAAATATTTAATGAACTTGCCATTATGAAGAAAATCCCACTGTTAGACCTCTTTAATATTAGCTATAAAGAGGGCAGTATTCCTAGTAAATGGAAAAAAGCTATGATCATCCCCTATCCCTAAAGCCAATGGAGAGTACAGACCTGTGTCCTTAACCTCATGTTTTTGTAAAATGATGGAGAGGATAATTTTAAATAGACTTTTATATATGATGGGTGATCAGCTGTTTAGTAATGTGTACGGGTTCCTCTGAGACAAAAGTACCTCTGACTGTATTATAAAATGTCTAGCTAATAATGATTACTATAGAATTTTTATTGATTTACAAGTAGCTTTTGATAAAGCCAACAAAGAGGTTATCTTATATGAACTAGCTGGTCTTGGTGTTAAAGGGAGATATTGCGCTGGATAGGGGATTATCTTCAAGAAAGAAAGGAAGGCTCAGGTGTGGTATCATGGTTGTATGTTAGGTGTGAGATCTTTTGAACTCGGCACACCTCAGGGTGTTGAGTCCCACCCTGTTTAATGTACTAATGAATAAGATAGCGTCTGAGAGATACTCAAATGGGGTAACTCCGATCATATATGCCGATGATATTTTGTTTCATGGCAAAGATATTTCAAAGGTTTAAACGGTGTTGGATAATTTCGGAAATTTGTGTCACCATATGGGATTGGTGGTTAATGAAGACGAAACTAAGTTTGAAAGTAGAAGTCGGAGGCCCATTATATTGAAAATAAATGGTAAAAATATAGAGAGAGTTAATATATATAAATATTTAAGCATATATGTTGGATATACCATGAGAGTTTGGAAACTGAGATGAACAGACTGTGGGTCAATGTCGGAAGAGATTACACCCTCTGAAGGCCTTGGCATGCAGTGGAAAGGGAGTGGGAGTCCCTGTGCTACGAATGATATACTTGAGTACTGTAAGATCCCTTATTGATTATGCTGCACCTGTCATTTTTTGTTTTGGTAAAGGTAGGATGGGCAAGTTGGAGAAGGTATAAAATGAAGCCATGAAAATTATCTTAGGATGCCCAAGAAATGCTATAATTGAGATAATGAGGATGGAGTTGAATCTGAAGAGTATTGGGGATAAAGAGATCATATATGAGTACCTTATGCTCTAATCTTATAAAGTATGATGTTATTACAGAATGTAATTGCAGTGCCTAAGAGACAATTCACACCACCGTGGGAGGATTGTAATGCAGATGTAGTAATTACTCCCTCGCAAAAGAAAAAAAGTATGTTTGAGATGGGAGAGCTGAGGGCAACATATGATTGCATAATTAGTAAACTACCTACAGAAAACACTCTACATGTATATTGTGATGGGTCAGTAGCTTGGGATGGGAAGGCAGGATGTGGAGTCTTGATCAGGGAGTACACTGACATCGGCACTGTAGGTACTGTTATTGGACGCCGCTTAACTGACAATGTCTCTTCAACTCAGGCTGAATTCCAAGGTGTATTAGCAGGATTACAGGAAGTAGTCAAATGTGGTAAAAATGCCTGTTTCTTTATTGACTGTAGAGGAGCGTTAGAGTCTTTAAATAGCAGACGTTCAGTTTACCAGTTATATTGTGATAGAGTATAGAGAGAATGTTAAGAAATTAGAAAAAATGGATATAAAGTAAGATTCATGTAGATCCCTTCACATGTGGGAATACTGTTGAATGAGGTAGTTGATGAGATGGCGAAGAGAGCCACGGAAAAAACTCTTGTCGATGTTGTATGTCAGATAACCTTGAAACAAATAAAAACAAGAATCAAGATGCTCCAAGAGGGTGAAGAAATGATAAAAAGAATGACAATGGATGGCAGTAGTAACACACTTAAGAATTATTCAATAATAAATACAAATTCGTCCT
>WNGS01164858.1:66891556-66913017 GCA_020271785.1 Procambarus virginalis
GTCTTCTCTTCTGCCTTATATCAATATATCAGTTGATCAGCTTCGATAAGCGAAAATACAGAATCAGAAACTTGCACATAAACCCATCATAAGCTATCAAACCCAAAAATATACTATCAAACAAAACATCAAACTATCAAACTAAAACCTCATAGCTATAAAAAAATTTACACAAACTAAAACCCTCATGGCCATAAAGACATCATCCTATTAAACAAACTCCTCATAAGTATAGAAAACCTTATATTAAACAAAAACTCGATAATTATCAAACAAGATGATTAATAACCCACCAAACTAAAATATATAAAATATTTACATTAATTACACACATATAACACTAATGCTAAAAAAATGTCTGTAACTATACGTTTATAAAACGTATGGGTAATAAGATTTGTAACCCTCCTGTTATTTTTATATTTATTAAAATTGCTTTATTGTAAGCAGCATTTGCAATTATTTAAGATCTGCATCATCATATTTCACAGATTGTCTATAAAGTAAACGGAAAATTCCTCGCACTTTGTAAGTGCCGTTCATTGTTATTTTATACTTCTATATATATATATATATATATATAACTGTATATATATATATATATATATATTATATATATATATATATATATATATATATATATATATGTCTCATTGAATAGACCGCATATTCTGTATTACTATCTTCTGATTTAGGGCTTCTATCCCTCTAACTATTTTCTTAGCATCAGGGCTTAGCGAAATAGGAGTTCTCAAAAACACGTTTTCGTAATTTCCGGGTGAAGAAAAGATGTGATTACATAGAATGTATTACACTTATTTAAACAATTTGCACAACGTTTTGAACCTCCATGGTTTCTTCTCAAGATGGAAGTATTTACAATGTGATTTGATTTTATACCCGCACTGGGTCAGGTGATAAGATAATAAATGTGAAACAAAGGGGGATATAGTGGGGTCACACATAGAAACATAAGAATAGAGGTATACGGCAGAAGGCCTATTGGCCCATACGAGGCAGCTGGCATCTACATACAAAAGATTAATCCAGTGTAATTGGCCTGTTATGTTGAACATTGTCTTCTGTGTCTGCCATTCTTCGATGTATTAATAACAAAAACACGGATCTCTTTGAGATCACCAACGTATATATCTCAGCCAACCAACATAGGATTATGCCTGAACGGTAGAAAGGTTTTGGAGAGAGCTCCTATTTCAACTAATCCCTGATGCAAGAAAGCACTAGTTAAGAGGGTATAGAAGCCTAAATCAGAAGATAGTAATACTAGAAATATGCGGTCATATTCAATGAGACATGTTTAAAAGAAACCTGCTGCCAGTATACAACCAAATATATATATACATATCATATAAAAGAGTTATATTAATATATATTCATATATATATATATATATTATATATCATATATAAACAATCTTTAGACAAACACCCACCAGTGGGGACTCGACCCAGAAAAGCACCAACATATCTTCCAGTAGCTGCCATAACTAGTATGCCTTACACCCAACTTACACCAAAGTCAGACCCTTAAAGAGATAGAGAGCTTCGAAGCATTTACCTCAATATCCACCTCCCAAGGGCGCAGATTAGTGAGGGGTCACGGTCAGCTATATTTTCATCAAGCCACTGTCAATGTGGGAGAACTCGTGTCTATGCTATAAGCACATACTTGCATGAACCACAAGAGACAGATTAACAATCGTTAGACATCACCCACCAGTGGGACTCGAACCCGAAAGCACAACGATCTTCCAATAGCTGCCATAACTAGTGATGCCTTAACCCACTACCACAAGTTCAGACCCTTAAAATGAGATAGAGACTTCGAAGCATTTACCTCACACATATCTCCACCCTCCCAAGGGCGCCAGATTAGGAGGGGTCACTCAAGCATTTTTCATCAAGCCACTGTCAATGTGGGAGAACTCGTGTCTATGTATTAAGCACATACTTGCATGACCACAAGAGAAGATTAACAATCATTTCAGAACTACCCACACAGGTGGACTCGAACCCAGAAAGCACAAACTATCTCCAATAGCTGCCATAACTAGTATGCCTTAGTTGTGGCTTTCTGGGATTCGAGTCCCACTGGTGGGTTGTTGTCTAAAGATGTGAATCTCTCTGTTCATCATTGCACAATTAATCTCTCTGTGGTTCAAACAAGTATGATGCTTATAGCATAGACACGAGTTATCCCACATTGGAAGTGTGCTATGAAAAACGTATATGTAACCACTCACTAACTCTGCAGCCTTGGAAGGTGGGGATATTTGAGGTAAATGCTCTCAAATTCTGCTTCTCTTTAAGCGGTCTGACTGGTGGTGTGTGGTTAAAGCATACTAGTTATGGCAGCTTTGGAAGGATAGTTGTTGCTTTCTGGGTATCGAGTCCCCACGGTGGGTGTATGTCTAAAGATTGTCATCTTCCTTAGTGGTTTTCATGCAAGTAGGTGCATCTCATTATGATATTATATATAGGTATAGTATAAGTAAATTTATATATATCGTAATATTCGGACAGTATATATACTATATATAGTATCATTGTATATATACCACCAGTGGGACTCGTATCTATAATAATAGATAGATAGATATATCTATATATATATATATATATAGATATATACATATGCAACAATGATCACAAAAACACTGATCCAAGTATGCAGAATACTAACCACATGTGAAAATAGAAAATGCTTACCGCGTTTTCGTGTAATTCGGCTTCATTCAGAGCAACAGTAGATGAAGATAGATCTTCATTCATTTTAGCTACTTGTGACCATCTTTCATTCTACTTTTGCCTCTGATGAAGGCGAAGTTAGCACGAAAACGCGTTAAGCATTTCTATTTTTCCATGTGAGTTATTCTGCACAATATCTAAGTATATATAACTAGTTAGATATATATATTATAGTGATATATATATATATATATCTATGATATATATATATACTTATATATAGATATATAATATATATAGTATATATATATAATATATATAATTATATATGTCGTACCTAGTAGCCGAGAACTCATCACTTTTTGGCCACTATGCAAAGGCCCGATTTGCCTAAGTAGCCAAGTTTCATGAATATAATATCTTTCTCTAATTTTTGTCTTATGACAATGATAATAGTCCTAGCCACATTTTTATTACGTAGCGGTCAATTTTTTTTTTGTATTGGAGTTAAATTAATCCGTAGATATTTGAGCCGTGAACCTAACCACCTCAATCCTAAACACCAACCTACACCTAACCTAGTTCTGTAGGCCTATGGGCAATTATGGTTCCTTAGTACCTTGCCCTCGGGGGTAGTATTAGGAATGCCTATCGGAGCGGCCAGCCGTGACGTGGTTCATTAGCGTATGCCGAAAAATATTTGAGCTAGGTGTTACTAGCGAAACAATAATTATCATACGAATGATAATCATTAAGGGCTTGCATATTGGCGATATATATGGGCTGGCGATGAGTAACAGTAATAATAATATAGTAGAGAGAGTACGAGTATAGGATAAAGAGAGACGAAGAGGTAGGAGAGACCTGAACTGGGTATGGTACCTTAACCCACCGTTGACCATCAATGACTCTAGTACAATAAGTCGATGGTAGCCGAGGGCTTTACTATTCCCTATCGCCCCGACGGCACTGTGATGGTAATCTCAGGCATAGGTGATTTATTTACCCTAGACATTGTAGTAGGCGAGGCTGGCATTATTTATTTATATATTATACTACTGCAAAGGCAGAGGAACCATACCAAGAGGTCACGGATCATAAGAATGGGCTTTGTATGTATGTATTCACATTTAAAAGTCAAATTTGGAACTAAACCATATAATATAGAACAATTAATTTGCCAAAAGAAGCAAACATGAATCTGAAAACAGCCATCCCTCCCTGTTAATGAGTGACAAAACACTTAACATATTGCACACAGGTGTACCACTATTCAACTGTATCTGAATCAATACTTTACTCATTTCCTGTGTTCAAATACAAAGTAATGGGCAAGAAATTGGAAAAAACTTTAAATGAGACTCTGTAGTCTAACTACGCACACAATTATAAATCATTCATGCATATTTGGGAAAAATTGCAGTTTTTTGTTACACTTCGCTAAAACTTACCAATGACCGCAGATTGGGGAGTATATCTCTATATATTGTATATTATTTAATAAAGAAGAAAATAAAGTATAGCTTGAGGATGGGTAGCCTGAGGAAGGCAGGAAAAGGTCAAGGTTCACGCACCTGCCTATCAGCGTCCATAGTTTGGGATAGTTACTTCTTGGGCGCTGGCCTGCTTCTTCTCAGCCGCAATCTGCAGATAAAAGGAAGGTAATAAAATTTTTGTAAGTGAACAGGACAGAGCTAACAAATATAATGCTCTGCGTTGCACCGCTCCCAATGATTCAAGTACACATTTTCAAAGGAATGTGATTCTGTGATCCCCTGAATGTCATTATGCTATTGAAAAGTTTTACGACCTCAAATACAGGTTCTAAATGTGTGCTTAATTTAGAACCATATTTGAGGGTCGATCGTCGAACCCATTGTGAGGTGACGACTTATAATTGAATTTGTATACATAGCTCCATCAAGATGTGTACTTGCTTAGCTAAATGACTCAATATGTGCCTCTGTAACCTTTCCACTGACCACCCACGGGATGACGGTATGGGGCTGCATAATAATGAACAAACACTAACTAGACTTTAGCTTGAAGTTAATCCTCTTCTCACAAATTTGTCAATAAACACTGTCCAAACAACAATACTAAGGTTTGTGCAGAGAATTTGTTGTCGTGACCAATAGATTGTCTATTGGTAGCCAATTATTATACTAGTCGAACACATGGTCAAATTCAATCTTCAGCTAATCAGGTGTTACATAGATAATTGTGTCATATTTATGTACAATTACTTTCGAAGAGTATAGACTTACTATGTGCGAGCGTAAGCAGTGAGACGAGGACGTTGTAGGTGGCGACGACCAAACTGAGAACCAGGCCGACCCATAACTCCAGATAATATCCTTGTGATCCGTTAAAGACTTCATTTACGACAACAGTGGATGGAGGCTGTGACAATGGTGGGCCACCCGCCCTCACAACCACCCGCGCTATTATTTCCTGTGACTTCTGTATTCGATGTCATACAGACGTTTTAGGATAAAACTACAAATGTAATTTTTGTACCTAATTAATGCTATACTAGATATACAAATGAATTACATACTTTAATTGTATAATACAAATTTTTCAAATTATAACATCAAACAACTGGATAAGTCATCAGGCCCTAGAACCAATCTTGTAATACTAAATTGATTATTGTTGGTAATTTTCATCTGACATTGATGAACGCATATAGAACACTTACATTCCGGATACCATGGATAGTTATGCACGGGTTAGGAAGAAATTGACCAGGGATTAAGGATAAACGCCACCATCAAACACGAGATCCATACGAATAGCTGGAAACCAAGAAAGTCAATACAGAGGGACACAGTGACCAGGTTAAAAGAGGGTCTACTTAGCTGTAGTTTTCCAGCAGCCACCTGCCATGGAATAATATACTGAAATTTTAATATTAGTATAAAATTTCGCAGAACATAAATATCTGCATAGGGTTCTCAGGGCATTTTCATTATTATAATTTAAATACCCTGTAATAGAACATTTAATCATACTACACCACCAGAGAAAAGCCTTTCTCGACACCACATTTGCATGTTTTAAAAATTATGATAGTTATTATTGCCAATGAAACTTACATTTAAATATGAAAGTAGGACAAACTGGCACAAACAGCTCCAGCTAGAATGATCTGCAAAGAAAGGAACAACAATGAAAGTAAATCATCAAACATTATGTCGAACACAATCCATAACATTGTGTCGCTAAGTATCTTCATACTTAAATCCGTATCCCCAATACTGCCTCCGATAATTATACAGTTAGTACCCAACCAGTACTGCCTCTCAGATTGATTGCTGGAGATTATGTAGCCACCAAGAGGTGGCACGTGCGTGAATAGCCCGTAATCACTGCCTCTCGTACTTTAAAGCCAGTATTCCACCAAATTGTTTCTCATACTGTAAGTATTTTTGAGCTGTCTTATAATATATGAAACAGATGGACTTCTCTCAACTTCCCGACATAATTGTCCAAACTTCCGGATAAAAATATTAAATTATTCGGCTACTTAAAGTTGTGGTTATTCATCACCAATATCGAAAACATAAATATTATTTAGATCAGTATTGTCTTATACATGAATCAGTCAGAGTTTAACAACCCCCGTCCTCTTACACAGATACATCGCGCCTTAACCGTATCCGTTAAAAAGCGGTGTACTAGTAAAAATAAAGCTCCGTTATATATACAGTTTTTTATATGGATCAGCCTTGGTAGATTGGGTGTGTTCGTACGTTTAGGCAAGTCATTATCTTTTACGGAGTGTTACATTGAGAGAACGGGGTGAAATCAATGGCTAGGAAATATAAAATAGATTGAGATTATTATAGAAGCCTATGTGCCTGTTTGTGAGACTGATGAAGGCGGATTCTTGAGTTATCAAATAGGTATACCATTAAAAGTGTCCATTAGATCGAGAGACTCTTGGATGAATTTGAAGAAAGAGAACTGTGACAAACTGGAACTACAGTCATTGTTTATCACAATGAAATGTGTGAAGTAAAACATGTGTATGGGGGCCCCAAGTAACAAAGTCAGTAGGACTAAATCAGAGTGTTGTCACAGCTCGTATAAGACTTGGCTACAGAGTCTCTCTGGCAGTTGCTGGGCTTGTATAGGGATCTAGATGAAGTAAAGTGTAACAGGTGTGAGGAAAAGACAGGGACACACACACTCGAAGACTATATCTTGGAGTTAGAAAATTGAGCCATTAGAGATAAATCTAAACTCACCGTTGTATGACATGGCAACTTATCTTATTACTAAGGATCAAATACCTGAAATCCTTGCACTCGTATCCATATTCGCTCCCAGTAAATAAACGACATTTGAGATTAAGAAACAAGTAGTGTATTGTGAGACTTATATCAACAAAAAGCAGCTCCCCTGTAACTAATATCTCCCTTCATTGCTCAAAACAATTATGTATTAGCGATAAGACCTTAACCATCAATGTATATTGACTTAACTGTAAATATATAGCTCTTGAAATAGAACTTCATCTGTAACTAACTGAACATTTGAATTTATAAGGTGTGAGGATAGATTGTAATTGGTATTATGAATTATACCAGTTTAGGTCTGATAAAGACCTTTTGTGCCTCTGTAATCCCCTTTTTGCGCTACACTGCTCACAGGAACTGAGTATGGGGTGCACAGTAAAGTTAGCCGCTCTCCGGCAGCAACAAGTCAATATTAATGAACACGGCAGTACTCACCAACTCTATGGAAGCATGGATGGAAGGTCAAGGTCCGGAGGGAACAGCAACATTTGCATTGGAAAACCTTTTGAATATCTATCCATCTTGCAGGTATGGGCAGCTGCTGCCACCACACACACACACACCTGCAACACACATAACAATATGTATTACTTGCATGAAATCTCATCTGTGTACAGCTATGGTTTCCCGCGTGAACCATCGCTGATATGTAAAGCTCATGACATGTGTGAACCACAACTGGTATATAAAGCTCACGGACCCGCCTTGAAAACAGTGTTTGTGAAATATAGTACTTCGACTGCCTTATATTTTGGAGGAGAATTTATATAATCTCGGGAATACAAAAGCCAAGCTCATTAGGATGGAACACTGTAGCTGTTTCAATGCGGATGGGACTGGCATTTGACCTTGCAAGGATGGTCGGCGAAGGTTATTACCGCCGGCAGTGGGTCTTGGATCTGCCTCTCATCTTTCTTTTTTCAGAGCACAGAGCGCTACACACACCAAAGTAGTTTTGGATGAACAGAGGTATTAGGTGGAAAGGAACGTTCCAATCATTTCTGTTCCGTCAGGAATCGAACCTGGGATCCCCCTGTTGTGAGTAAAGAACGAAGTCAACTATTTTAGGTCTTGTACCCAGTAACCTCGTAAGGAGTCGAGAGAGAAGGAAACGATCGCTTTATTGAACCTTTGATATTTGAAGAACTAGTAGTACTTGTTTGAGAACGGGAGGTTGGGGGGGGGGGGGTAGGTGGGCCAGTGGTGCCCTGATTGTACGTGTTTGTCTCAATGCTCGAGGCTGTGTTATATAATGTGTTGAAGTACAAGTCTTTCATTTCCTTATGAGGCGAATACGGTAGTATTAGTAAGAATTCCTAATTAGGCTGGAAGAAAGCAGAAAATTCCAGTGAACTGCATATTGTATTGACACATCTACCTTAATAAAATTGGCAGATAAAATTAAATCAGTGCACCCAACAAACGCATTGCCATAAATAACATCATGAAAATTGTGAACACATTGCTAGAACTTTGCATAGCTGACTGACGAACATTAAATACACTCCACATACTTTGTATTTCTCTACATCCAGCCAATTTGTACAGGATTAATAAAATAGGATTTTTTTTCAGTTGACGCTATCTCAAAGCGCAATACCGCGCATTATTCTTCCACGTCGCTTCCTAAATTATTCTTGCAGGTCGTACGGAAGCTTATTTATTCAATTCGTTATAAAAGAATTATTGTTTAGGCGTATAATTGTTGTTATAACAACAGTAGAATAACAGATTAATATCACTTACAATTTTATTCACGTCAACTATCTTTCATTTAAGGCTTGTAAATATTTATACCGTTGGCAGCGAGAGTACGTGTACCCACACCTTACTTACAGGGCTTGCGGTTACGTCCGGCAGGTGTGGAGGTGCGAGTTTGTCGTGATACACAGACCAGATACACTGCCAGCCTAACTTCCTCACTCCTCACTTGGGGCATAGCTACGACCTTCATCCACGGGTCCAGCATGTCGCTAGATCCTTGGATTCTCTTCACTCAGGTTATGCAATTATCCACATAATCATTTATACTGATCCGTTGAAAATAGGGGTTACTGTATTCAGATTTTTTTTAATTGGCAAGTGATCACTTAGAACTTTATTTTGTCAAGAAAATTGTTTAAAAAAATCCCTTAGCATTTATTTTTATTATACAATTTTAACTTTATCTCAACAAAATGGGAACAAAATACAAACTAGCTGGCACCTTATTAATAATGCCGTTGAACACTACCCTTTAAAAAATGTTTTTTATTTATTTTTTTCTTTCCCTGCCGCTTATTTTCTCGTTACATTTATCTTATAGTGGATTTTGAGTACCAAGCCTCAGAAACTCCGGTAATAGTGAGCAATTCCAATTTGTTTCTTTATTATGCACCCCATACCCATCCGTGGGCGGTGGTGTAAAGGATTACAGAAGGCACAATAATCGGTTCAGGAATTCAATTTCTTTCTTTATTATGCACCCCATACCATCCCATGGGCGGTGGAAAGAGATACAGAGGCACATAATCGGTTCAGGAACTGTTCCCTCTAAATATAATTGTGATTGTATAACCACGCTGTTTATTTTGCGTCTATAATATAGGAATATTTAATGATACTTAATATCATGTCTTTGCTGTAACTACACAAGAACTAAGTCAAAAGAAATATGGTACAATCAGACAGTGAAATACACTGTAAGCATACATTGCCTGAAATTATCTTCTTGCTAATCTCATGACCATGTACTGTAACGTTAGTACATTAATGATATTAGATTACTTCTAAACTTTATTATAAATTTGGGGCAAATATAAATTTTAACTTATACACAATAATTTTAAATAGCTTATTCTATAGAACACTGGGGTTCAGTTCATTAACTAAGTATGACTAACATTTAGTTTAATTGGATAAATTAACCACAACTATGAATACTGTGCGTGTGCATGTTGACAAACTGCAATTAGCGTTTCAATGATGTTAGCTAAACGAATATTAGGGGCTCAGTTTCTGGAGCCCATTTTGCTCTGACCTTTTCCATTAGCATTTACGGGATAAACTGAACTAAACTAAAGCTATTATGTATTATTAGTATCATCTTAACTCTTGTGGTGTGATGAGATCTGCCATATTTATGTATTTTAGTTTGTGTGTTGTTAGGGTATTAGGTATGCTTAGTGGTACCATCTCGCCATGCCCTATGGCTGGGGGGATCGGTGCCCGAGCTATATCAAAACCCTATACCCCCCCGAAGTGGCAGGGGAGTTAGGGACAAAAAAAAAAAAAAAAAAAAAATAACAACCAAACCTAACCTATATTTCTCAAAAGCTTGTAAATGAATGGTTAATAACACACGTAAAATCTTTTTAAAGTGTTTGAGAGTCTGAGAACAACAAAGAACATTTAGCTTAAATAAGCACCATTATTGTTATAACTGCAGAAAATGCAATTTAATACCTTTCTGTTAGAGGATCAGAACTGGAAAGACAACCAGAACAACATAAAAAGCTATGACAACAATATGGCTCAAAAACACAATAATTAATAGATATTATTTGAAAATCAAAATCTAATACAATTGAAAACACGTTGAGCGCGTAATTGCTTAGAAAATAAAACAAATAAATGTTAAAAGAAAATAATTATTAAAAAATATAAACATTGTTGCATAATTACAGTACTAATAAAAGGAAAACCTGCCTTATAACCTTCACTCAGATGACATACATATTATGGTTAAATCTACTGACGTGTAAATTACTATTCCGCTAGGCTACGCTGACTACAAAAGAATTGGAAGTCGTCTGACCTTTAACCCAATTCCCAACAGCTCTCTGTGATTGATATATATCAGTCACAGAGAGCTGATCAGATATATCTTCAAATCACTTCATCATGCAGGGGTCACGCGAATATTATTTGTGCCTCAAGGTTGTATGGTCCCCAAGCTAACATGCCCCAGAATACTCTTTACTCCTGAAGGATTCGAACACATTTCTCCATGCACCTTGGCGTGTCCAAGGCTAAGGGTCAGACGCCTTCAATTTTTTTGGAACAGTCAGTGTGTGTATATATATATATATTATATATATATATATATATATATATATATATATATATATATATATATATATATATATATATATATGTATGTATGTATGTTAGTATGTGTGTGTATAAATCACGAAAATTAACACGTGATGAAAAATGTGACAGTGTCTGACCACGGAGGAAAAATTGAAACAGAAATTTCCTTAAGTACTATCCTATATTAATATATCTTCAGAAGGAATGATTTACAAGTCAAGTATTGGACATATATATAGGCAGGAGAGAGAGAGGTGAAGTGAGGTGAGGTACAATGAAAAATGAATGGGAATTAGGTGGATACAAATAAAAGTCGCATAAGAACTGCAGAAGGCCTTTTGGCCCATACGAGGCAGCTCCTATTATACCCACCAATAGGCCCAAACATGGATAATAATAGCATAAGATAGTAAATAATATGCCTTATATTATTTACTTATATTATATTATATGCAGAAGGTCAATTGGCCTTCTACAGTTCTTATGCGGCTCTTATTTGTATTCACCTAATTCCCAATCATTTTTCATTGTACCTCACCTAACTTCACCTCTCTCTCTAGCCTATATATATGTGTCCAATACTTGACTTGTAAATCATTTCTTCTGAAGATTCATTAATATACGAATGTACTTAAGGAAATTCCTGTTTCAATTCTTCCTCCGTGGTCTGACACTATCACATTTTTCATCACATGTTAATTTTCGTGATTTACACACACACACACACACACACACACACACACACACACACAAATGAAATGGGGGCCTCGTAGCCTGGTGGATAGCGCGCAGGACTCGTAATTCTGTGGCGCGGGTTCGATTCCCACACGAGGCAGAAACAAATGGGCAAAGTTTCTTTAACCCTGAATGCCCCTGTTACCTAGCAGTAAATAGGTACCTGGGAGTTAGTCAGCTGTTACGGGCTGCATCCTGGGGTGTGTGTGTGGTGTGGAAAAAAAAAGTAGTTAGCAAACAGTTGAAAGGCGGCCGAAAGAGCATAGCTCAACCCTCGCAAACACAACTAGGTGAATACACACAGACTCATTCCTCTCAATGTTTGCTGACGACGCCAAAATTATGAGAAGGATTAAGACAGAGGAGGACAGCTTGAGGCTTCAAGAGGACCTGGACAAGCTGCAGGAATGGTCGAACAAATGGTTGTTAGAGTTTAACTCAAGCAAATGTAATGTAATGAAGATAGGTGTAGGGAGCAGGAGACCAGACACAAGGTATCATTTGGGAGATGAAATGCTTCAAGAGTCAGAGAGAGAAAGACCTGGGGGTTGATATCACGTCAGACCTGTCCCCTGAAGCTCATATCAAGAGGATAACATCAGCGGCATATGCCAGGTTGGCTAACATAAGAACGGCTTTTAGAAACTTGTGTAAGGAATCTTTCAGAACATTATATACCACATATGTCAGACCAATCCTGGAGTATGCGGCTCCAGCATGGAGTCCATATCTAGTCAAGCATAAGACTAAACTGGAAAAGGTTCAAAGGTTTGCCACCAGACTAGTACCCGAGCTGAGAGGTATGAGCTACGAGGAGAGACTACGGGAATTAAACCTCACTTCCTTGGAAGACAGAAGAGTTAGGGGGGACATGATCACCACCTTCAAGATTCTCAAGGGAATCGATAGGGTAGATAAAGAAAGGCTATTTAACACAAGGGGCACACGCACTAGGGGACACAGGTGGAAACTGAGTGCCCAAATGAGCCACAGAGATATTAGAAAGAACTTTTTAAGTGTCAGAGTGGTTGACAAATGGAATGCATTAGGAAGTAATGTGGTGGAGGCTAACTCCATACACAGTTTCAAGTGTAGATATGATAGAGCCCAATAGGCTCAGGAACCTGTACACCTGTTGATTAACGGTTGAGAGGCGGGACCAAAGAGCCAGAGCTCAACCCCCGCAAGCACAACTAGGTGAGTACACACACACACACACACACACACACACACACACACACACACATATATATATATATATATATATATATATATATATATATATATATATATATATATATCACTAAGAACTCTTTGACCCGGCCAGGATTCGAACCCATGCCGTCCAGGATCACCCCTAAACGTACACAGTACCGTGACCACCGCACCAATGATCGTCTATAAGGATTGGTCAGTCTTGGCGCTTATTAACTAAGCTCCCTGACTGACCAACCCTAGACGACACTCATGGATCCATTTGGGTACAGTTTTTCATCAAATTCTGGCGCATGCACGGGCCGCACTGAGTCTATCATGTGTGAGTTCTCACACATGATAGACTCAGTGCGGCCCGTGCATGCGCCAGAATTTGATGAAAAACTGTACCCAAATGGATCCATGAGTGTCGTCTAGGGTTGGTCAGTCAGGGAGCTTAGTTAATAAGCGCCAAGACTGACCAATCCTTATAGACGATCATTGGTGCGGTGGTCACGGTACTGTGTACGTTTAGGGGTGATCCTGGACGGCATGGGTTCGAATCCTGGCCGGGTCAAAGAGTTCTTAGTGATATATATATATATATATATATATATATATATATATATATATATATATATATATGTGTGTGTGTGTGTGTGTGTGTGTGTGTGTGTGTGTGTGTGTACTCACCTAGTTGTGCTTGCGGGGGTTGAGCTCTGGCTCTTTGGTCCCGCCTCTCAACCGTTAATCAACAGGTGTACAGGTTCCTGAGCCTATTGTCTTCTCTGAATGCTCTTTGTTTTCTTCTTCGAGGATGTGGGTCCCTGCAATTGCACCAGAGGTGGTACCCCTAATATATATATATATATATATATATATATATATATATATATATATATATATATATATATATATATAAACTAAATACATTTAATCTTAATATTTACAATATACTTCTTTCATTATTTGTGTCATTATTATTAATTGCATCATGATTTGTGAAGAAACATGAATGGTCCCCAAGCTTCAATTAACAATAAAAATAATTAATAAAAAAAACTATTATTATTATTATTATTATTATTATTATTATTATTATTATTAATAACAATAATTTATTTATAAAACATTCCAGTATATCCGAATACAATGATTATATTGTAGGTACTGTACTTACATTTGTTATAAAACCATTAATCAATTCACGATTGTCACATGCAGCTTGGGGGAGCCTAGCTACAGGCCTGACCCTTCGAGGGATCAATGAGTGAATATTGTTCAATGCTGCTTGATAACCATTCAAGCTTCTAAATCCACACTCACACACAACTTATAAATTATGTAAAGAGGCGTTAAAAAACTCTAACAAAGAGATCTAGATACGCTTTCCAACTTCAGAATTGGAATATGAATTTCCTTAGTGGAATATTTCAGAAAGTACACCTAGCCATATTTGATGTTACTTGTCAAGTAAAGACACATGTACACAAACGATTTTAGACTTCGAGCTCCATTGAAAACAATGTAAACTTTACATAGCAAATTGTTATTCCATAAATATAAGGGGTTTTATACAGCCAGAATATTATTAATCAAAGTTATTTATGTACTAACAATGCAAAATTAACCCTCTAAAATTCTGCAAATGTTTTCAAATTCATAATATTTATTCACTGCTCCTCCAGACTTAATATTTGGCACGTTCGAAACTGAAAATGCGTCACAGATACGCATATTCCAGCATGAAACAAACCTGCGGACATTACCCTCCGACTAGAGGTGCCCAGACATCCGTGTCAGGTGAGGGGGGGGGGAGTACAAAAAGTATCTGAAGGTAGGGGATATCATTAGAGGTATTTATAGGCGGTGTCTCCTTAAACGGCCTACTTCTTGCCCTCTTGTGTGTTCTTGGTGAGTAAACCAGCTCTGTATCGTGCATATAAATCTTCTGACATCTTCTGGTCACACGAAGCACCAGGCAACGTCTTGGCACTCATCTAGAAATGTAGTAAATGTTATTATTTGTCAAGAACTATTTGGATAAACTCCTTGATTATATTAGGTTATCTAATTGTTCAAGTTCAAGTTCAAGTATGTTTATTGAGACAAGAAAAAAATACATCTCAAAGGGATAGAGTAGCTTAGGCTATTTCTACCCCCCTCCACTTCAAGTCCCTCAAGGGGCGCACAAATTCAGTGAGTATAAATACACAAATCACAATACAGTGCAAGAATCCCATTTAACATTGCAGGTTAATATAGTAAACACAGCATATAACTGTTACACTCTTGGGGCAAAATTCTTGTAGCTCCTAATTAAGTATACTGTCTATCATATTATCACACATCCAAACAATTTGATGTGGTACACTACTTATTTCCATATTTCTATAGTTATCAATAAGTTGACACTCTAATACATAATGTTCTAAGGTGTGGGCGTGCGGCATACTACATAATTTACACTCCTTTTTCACTGACATCAACACTGTATTGCCAGATATATTTATATCCTAATCTTAATCTCATGTAAACTGAATCCTTCCAAGTAGACTTTCCTCTAACATAGGTGAAGGACGAATTTGTATTTATTATTGAATAATTCTTAAGTGTGTTACTACTGCCATCCATTGTCATTCTTTTTATCATTTCTTCACCCTCTTGGAGCATCTTGATTCTTGTTTTTATTTGTTTCAAGGTTATCTGACATACAACATCGACAAGAGTTTTTTCCGTGGCTCTCTTCGCCATCTCATCAACTACCTCATTCAACAGTATTCCCACATGTGAAGGGATCTACATGAATCTTACTTTATATCCATTTTTTCTAAGTTCTTAACATTCTCTCTATACTCTATCACAATATAACTGGTAAACTGAACGTCTGCTATTTAAAGACTCTAACGCTCCTCTACAGTCAATAAAGAAACAGGCATTTTTACCACATTTGACTACTTCCTGTAATCCTGCTAATACACCTTGGAGTTCAGCCTGCGTTGAAGAGACATTGTCAGTTAAGCGGCGTCCAATAACAGTACCTACAGGGCCGATGTCAGTGTACTCCCTGATCAAGACTCCACATCCTGCCTTCCCATCCCTAGCTACTGACCCATCACAATATACATGTAGAGTGTTTTCTGTAGGTAGTTTACTAATTATGCAATCATATGTTGCCCTCAGCTCTCCCATCTCAAACATACTTTTTTCTTTTGCGAGGGAGTAATTACTACATCTACATTACAATCCTCCCACGGTGGTGTGAATTGTCTCTTAGGCACTGCAATTACATTCTGTAATAACATCATACTTTATAAGATTAGAGCATAAGGTACTCATATATGATCTCTTTATCCCCAATACTCTTCAGATTCAACTCCATCCTCATTATCTCAATTATAGCATTTCTTGGGCATCCTAAGATAATTTTCATGGCTTCATTTTATACCTTCTCCAACTTGCCCATCCTACCTTTACCAAAACAAAAAATGACAGGTGCAGCATAATCAATAAGGGATCTTACAGTACTCAAGTATATCATTCGTAGCACAGGGACTCCCACTACCTTTCCACTGCATGCCAAGGCCTTCAGAGGGTGTAATCTCTTCCGACATTGACCCAACAGTCTGTTCATCTCAGTTTCCAAACTCTCATGGGTATATCCAACATATATGCTTAAATATTTATATATATTAACTCTCTCTATATTTTTACCATTTATTTTCAATATAATGGGCCTCCGACTTCTACTTTCAAACTTAGTTTCGTCTTCATTAACCACCAGTCCCATATGGTGACACAAATTTCCGAAATTATCCAACACCGTTTAAACCTTTGAAATATCTTTGCCATGAAACAAAATATCATCGGCATATATGATCGGAGTTACCCCATTTGAGTATCTCTCAGACTCTATCTTATTCATTAGTACATTAAACAGGGTGGGACTCAACACCCTGAGGTGTGCCGAGTTCAAAAGATCTCACACCTGACATACAACCATGATACCACACCTGAGCCTTCCTTTCTTTCTTGAAGATAATCCCCTATCCAGCGCAATAATCTCCCTTTAACACCAAGACCAGCTAGTTCATATAAGATAACCTCTTTGTTGGCTTTATCAAAAGCTACTTGTAAATCAATAAAAATTCTATAGTAATCATTATTAGCTAGACATTTTATAATACAGTCAGAGGTACTTTTGTCTCAGAGGAACCCGTACACATTACTAAACAGCTGATCACCCATCATATATAAAAGTCTATTTAAAATTATCCTCTCCATCATTTTACAAAAACATGAGGTTAAGGACACAGGTCTGTACTCTCCATTGGCTTTAGGGATAGGGGATGATAGCTTTTTTCCATTTACTAGGAATACTGCCCTCTTTATAACTAATATTAAAGAGGTCTAACAGTGGGTTTTTCTTCATAATGGCAAGTTCATTAAATATTTCATAAGTTACTCCATCCTCCTCAGGGCGGTAGATTTCCCAACTTTAATTGCCATTATTAGTTCATCTCTGGTAATACCTGTGCAAGTGACATCACCACTGTTACCTGCTGTAAGTATAAAATTCTTTCTTAGATCTTTTCAAGAATCTAATGACTTTCTCGTTATAGCGGGCAATGAAATAAATTTGGAAGCTTCCGCCCATTTATCTACGAGACCATTCGCAATTCCTTGTGGGTCAGGATGTACAACAAAATTATGCTATTTACCCCTTACTTTATTTACATCTCGCCAGATTTCCTTTAAGTTTCTGTTACTCCCAACTTTCACTGCAAACTTCTGTCAATACTTGCTCCTAATTTCCTTTCTCTTCTCCCCACACAGCCTAGCAACTGCCAGTAAAGCATTCTTCCCTTCCTCAGTCCTACCATTCCTATTTCAATTCCTGTGAGTTCTCCTCATTGTCAATGTCCACCCCTTAAGCATCTTGTCTTGGGTATAATTTTCTTTTCTGGGGGGATGCTTTTTTATACTAGATGTTCTTCTGTTCAATGTCGCATTAAATACATCTACCTCCTTAATTAGATCCTCATAAAATGCTTCTGCCGAAACTGGTTTATAAGCATCATATCAAGATTTAATATAACCAACAAGACCCCTTAATTCTCCTTCACTAAACGCTAACCGTTTCTTCTGGAGGCAGGCATTCTCTTTATCTAGTTTAAGCTATATTTGTAATGCAAAATGTTCACTTAGCATTTCATCCACACTAAGACAATTCCCCTCTATGCCCTCAGCATTTATCAAACAAGCATAATCTAATCTCCGTCCCAGCAGATGAGGAGGAGAGGGCTCGCGAAGCAGTTTCTGCAAAAACTGGTACCATCTGCAACCATTCCTATTTGCTTTACCCCTTGATCTTAAAGCTGGATGTCTGGCATTAAAATCCTCTACCACAAGTGTATCTTCAGAAAAGAAGGAATCTGGCAAGTATCTTAATCAAGGGAGCTATCAGAGATGTATTGATTAATGAAATTCAACTCTCGGTCTTGCAATCGAATTCGCAATTAATACTTTCAATACCTCTATATCTCTGAGGGATTCCAGTTATCTCGACAGGTATGGTACTTTTGACATAACATGAGACTTCCCTAATTCCTCCATCAGCATATAAGTGAAACCTGTATAGCCATTTAGCCTCAGAATGCTACCATCCCTATCCCCAGTTTCCTGGAGTGCTACTATGTCAATATTCTCTCTAAGAGTATAATAGTGTACATCCACCGCTCTAGTTTTTAACCCATTAACGTTCCAAGATGATATCCTCACTTTACTTTCATTCATGATTAATAATAAAACTACCTTTGCCCTGTCCGTCACATTCCATAAAATACGAGATTACCTTAGACACTTCCTCCCAACACTATAACATTTTTGCTTTCTCATCACTTGTACAACCACTACTAACATCATATATTATTCATGATATTATTATCATGAATAATATCCGTGATATTATTCATATCTATTTTCTTTTTTATTTCTGTATACCGTTTTACTCTAACCTTTGTTTTAACATTTGTCACTACAGAAGGTTGAACACCGCTAACATTACTAGAAAGTTCATTTTCCTGACTATCCTCTATCATCAATACGTCATGTTCTTCCTTACTTTCTTCTACGCACGTTTCACTTTCCATTTCACGTTCTGTTTCACCACCATCTTCACCCCGTCTACCCTCCATAGCTAATTTTTCTAATGTTCAATCCTTTTGTCTAGTTTTTTTTAGATATTCCAATATTTGAGTACCAACCTCCGAGTTCACTATATTGTCCTGAACCTTATCTCCACAGGGTTTCATTTTTCAACTGCATTTCCTACTTTCCCTAGGCTCACCTAAATTGTCTCCGTTCCTTTCTCCCACACATTGCACATAGGAGTTGTCGTTGGCTTCCAGCTATTTCCTCCATGTTCCTGCTGCACAGTCTTTCCTTCCTTCGAGGATACATCTATCCTGCTTGTAGAACCCGTCCTGGAATCTCTCAGATGAGGCTTCATGGGGCATAGATAAGAACCAGCATTGTGGCTGTCACGACAATTGCAACAAGATGGCAAGACCTTTTCGTTGTTTTTAATCTTGACTATACACTGTCATGAGTCGTGTTTCTTATCACAGTACCGACACCTGGGGTCAAACTGACATTTCCACGTTATATGTCCCCCCAACGAGAACACTTCATGCATAATATGGGCTCCTCAATGTATTTTGCCACTTTCCTGTAGCCTAGTCCTGCACAAAAATTCTTTCTGGAGCCTCACCCTTTACCAAGGCAACAACCTGACTTTGTTTTCACCACGAACACTGTTCCTCTTTGCCCAAACAACACTATCATTGTTGAGAAGAAGATAATCAGGATCCAATAAGTTGGATACTTAAAAACTATGACCTTGGTGTACATCATACCTTCTTCCGGAGTAATCATCACGATATTTTTAAACCCATCCGTCGTTAGATGTTCCACGGCCTGTTCTGTCCCAACTGTTATGTAGGGCCGGTGAGCACCCTTCTTGAATATTGGTTCATATTCAAAACGCTCATTAGTCAAACGAACCGTCCACTCCAGCTTCTGATGGAAGTTCAGTTGGCACGTTGTAGGAAATAACAGCCTCTTCCTTCTATTAAAGTGCTTCTCTTGCGACCTGATGAGTAGGGTTTAATTTTTTGGTCTCTTTGTTATTTCATCTTCACTTTCATTGTCTCGTCGTCTGTGAATATTTCGCCGTTTATTTCTGTTTATTACTACGTCATACGACCTGATATCATCTTGTCTGTCCTCCTCACTACCACTTAAGCATACCGCCTCAGTCATTTCCTCGACACTCAAAGGCACTGTCAACAATCAAGAACAAATTCACAATATCCAGCTGTAGCAGCCACGTGCAAAACGAAGAGTGTGGAGCAATACGTCCACCTCCCACCAAGCAGCAGACGCCACTAACCTAATTGCTTAAGCTTAGATTGTCTAAGTGTGGCGAAGCTTGGGTAACAAACAGTATACGCTGGCATTCGCCGATCGCTGGCCATTCACAATTTGTCAGAAATATTAACTTTGTTGTAATAAAACAAAACCCAAGAATGAGTGATGTATGATAGTGCAGAAGATCTACATGAGAGAATCAAACAATTATATCCAGTAGAAAAAAACAGGAATACATACGCCTAGCTAGATACTTGATATTATTAAAGAACTAATATCAAGGGAATGGCTTGGCAAGCATTTTAAACCCAGTTGAAATCAGACCTATGTTACATGAGTTTGTGTTCAGTGATTTTGATAGAGACTAGGAGACTAGCCCTTGTATCTGTTGATGTAAAATGCAGTTGTGCAAATTTCTATTATTTAATGTTATATATGATACATAGAGTGATTGTATGTAATTATTATTTGAGGCTAGTTGTGCTAGGGTTTTGTCGAAGGTGAGGATATTTATTTGCTTTATTGAAAGTACATATTGTATTATGTGTTTTAAATAAAAGAGAAAAAGTAACTACATAAAATAAAACTTACCTTGAGATAATAGGATCGGACCATCACAATGTTGTGGAAGATGAAGAAACACATGCCGAATATGATGGCAAAGAGTAGTTCTTGCCTGATGACGGCACTGATGGCAAGGCCCGTGAACAGGTCTGTCAGTACGGACCCCACCCGCAGCCACAGCCACCCCACCACCATAGTCTGATTTTTCTATAACACAAGTATATCAGTGCATATTTAAGGTCAATTAAGAGCACTTGTTAATCAAGTAATTTTTAAACAACTCATTTTTCCTACTACTGAAACAGCAGGAAAATATATTAAAACATATCATTGCATATGTACGGTTGCCATCATCAATTAAACATCGCATTAACTAGTTGATTAATTGTTATCATCTATATAAATTAAAATATTTATTAATATACTCAAAAAACACATGAACAAAACA
>WNGS01164858.1:66919672-66957208 GCA_020271785.1 Procambarus virginalis
GTGTGGTGAAAGAAACCTAAAGGTGAACGAAATAATGACTGCCAATCCACAAGAAGTTGACATAATAGCACTAGAGATCTGCCATGAGGATGATAAACTAATGATCATTAATGCATATAGTCCACCGCTAAGCAGCACATGGTCAAAGGAGGAGCTAGATAGTAACGAGAAGGTCTTATAACAATAATGAGAGAGATGTATAGCGAGAGCGGATAACGATAGATCACGACTGTTGATAGTCGGCGACTTCACTTGAAATCCATAGACGGGAAGCATATGAAGCTAAAACAGAAGATTTTTGGACCTGTAGATTTGTAGACCTCATCCTGGAAACATTCTTGTATTAACATGTTAAACAGCTACGAGGTGAGGGAAAGGGACGTTCCCTCCATGCTAGATTTGATATTACCAGGAAGAGGAAGAAATATTTGACATTCAGTACTTTCTCCCTTGGGTAAAAGTGACCATGTCTTTTTGGAATAAAGTATGCAATGCATTATAATCTGGAAGAAAATAAGGAGGTTGAAGCAGTTGAAAAACCTGACTTCAGGAGAGGACATTATGGCGACCTTAGAATTTTTTTAGTGAATAATTGACAGACTTGTTGCTAGACAAGGAAGTGAATGAGATGTATGTCAAGTTTTGTGAATATATGATAAAGGCACAACAAAAAATCATACCAAAACAAGATGCAGAACTAGGAAACAGGATTAGTTCAACAGAAATTGCGAGAGGGCCAGAGACAAAAGACACAAAAATGGAATCAATACAGGAAGAGGCCAAACCCCAAACATACCAGCGATACAAAGATGCGAGAAACAACTCCACGGCAGTGAGGAGAGAGGCAGAAAGAAATTTTGAAAAAGGGATTGCAACAAATGGTAACAGAACCAGGTCTATTCTATAAATTCATAAACAACAATTGCAGGTAAAGGATAATATTCAGAGGTTGAAAATGGGAAATAGATTCACGGAAAATGAAAAGGAAATGTGTGAAACATTAAACGAAAAGTTCTAAAGTGTGTTTGTACAAAATGAAATATTCAGGGAACCAGACACAATAAGAATTCCAGAGAACAACATAGAGCACATAGAGGTGTCTAGAGACGAAGTGGAAAAATGCTCAAGGAGCTAAATAAGAACAAAGCAGTTGGTCCAGATGGAGTTTCACCATGGGTTCTGAGAGAATGTGCACCTGAGCTCATCATTCCACTTCAACTGATTTTTCAGGCATCCCTGTTTACAGGAGTTGTAGCTGATGTGTGGAAAAAGGCTAACATAGTTTCAATCTACAAAAGTAGAAGCAGGGAAGACCCCTTAATTATAGACCTGTATCATTGACAAGTGTAATAGTCAAAATATTTAAAAAAATAATTAAAATTAAATGGGTAGAACACCTGGAGAGAAATGATATAATATCAGACAGACAGTATGGTTTTCGATCTGGAAGATCCTGTGTAACGAACTTACTCAGTTTTTATGATCGAGCCACAGAGATTTTACTGGAAAGAGATGGTTGGGTTGACTGCATCTATCTGGACCTAAAAAAAGGCTTTCGACAGAGTTCCCCATAAGAGGTTGTTCTGGAAACTGGAACATATTGGAGGGGTGACAAGTCAGCTTGTAACATGGATGAAAAATTTCCTAACTGACAGAAAAATGAGGGCCGTAATCAGAGGCAAGGTATCGGATTGGAAGAATGTCACGAGTAGTACCACAGGGTTCAGTTCTTGCACCGGTAATGTTCATTGTCTACATAAACGATCTACCAGTGGGAATACAGAATTATGTGAACATGTTTGTTAATGATGCTAAGATAATAGGGAAGATAAGAAACCTAGATGATTGTCATGCTCTTCAAGAAGACCTGGACAAAATAAGTATATGGAGCAACACTTGGCAAATGGAATTTAATGTGAATAAATGCCATGTTATGGAATGTGGAATTGGAGAACATAGACCCACACAACCTATAAATTATGTGAGAAATATTTAAAGAATTCTGATAAAGAAAGAGATCTAAGGGTGGTTCTAGATAGAAAACTGTCACCTGAGGACCACATTAAGAACATTGTGCGAGGAGCCTATGCTACACTTTCCAACTTCAGAATTGCTTTTAAATACATGGATGGAGAAATACTAAAGAAATGGTTCACGACTTTTGTTAGACCAAAGCTGGAATATGCAGCGGTTGTATGGTGCCCATATCTTAAGAAGCACATCAACAAACTGGAAAAGGTGCAACGACATGCCACTAAGTGGCTCCCAGAACTGAAGGACAAGAGCTACGAGGGGAGATTAGAGGCATTAAATATGGAAAAACTAGAAGATAGAAGAAAAAGAGGCGATATGATCACTACGTTCAAAATAGTAACAAGAATCGATAAAATTGATAGGGAAGAATTCCTGAGACGAGGAGCTTCAAGAACAAGAGGTCATACACTTAAACTAACGAAACAAAGCTGCCGGAGAAATATAAGACAATTCACTTTTGTAAACAGAGTGGTAGACGGTTGGAACAAGTTAGGGGAGAAGGTGGTGGAGGCCAAAACCGTCAGTAATTTCAAAGCGATATATGACAAAGAGTGCTGGGTAGACGGGGCACCGTGAGCGTAGCTCTCATCCTGTAACTACACTTACGTAATTACACTTAGGTAATTACACCCACCAGTGACTCGAACCCTCGCCAGCACAGATACTTCAACAACAACTGGCATGGCTGGTATGCACTAAACACACTGCACCAAACTCAGAGCCTTAAAAAGGATGGGAATTTTGGGGTATTTAAGCCCCAGATACCTCCTCCTCCTCCTCCCAAGACCACCAGAGCAGGTGAGAGGTCACTGACGTTTTTCATCAAGCACCTGTTAATATGGGAGAACACGGTGTCTATGCTTTATGTACTAACTTGCTTAAACTCGAAAGTTTGAAGTTAAACAACTTTAGACACACACTCCCACCAGGGACTCGAACCCTCGCCAGCACAGATAAATACAAATACAATGAAATCACATTGACGTGATGTATCAATTAGAAATTCAGTAGGAGCCATGAAGAGGATTCGAACCCGCATATATATCCTCCCCATGGCTCCTATTAATTTCCTCATCAGTAAGAAACAGAGACCCGAGCACTCATCAGTGTTCGGGTCTCTTCCTCATGTTTCCTCTGCCTCCCTCCCATTCATTCTCTTTCCTTTTGTAGCTCCCTCGATCCCATTCTCTCTCTCTCCATCCCTTCCTCCTTCCCGTCCTTTCTCCCAGTGAGCAAAAGATTCATTTAACGGTATCGATGTTGAATCAAGTTTAGCCACCTTGAATCAGCTTGATCGATATTGAAACAATGTGAGCATATAGGCCTAACAACGGTTGAATGTTAAGCGTACCAGGAGCCTCCTGCAGCCGTCCCACGGTGCCCTGGTGCGGTCTGGCTATCACAGTGACCACGGTGCCTTCCTCTCTGCAGCACCTGCCAGTCGCATCTCACACTCCAAGTACTCCAAGAACTTGCATGCTCGGATCGAGGACCAGGATCGAGGACCAGGATCGAGGATTTATCACATTTCTATGGAGAAGATAACTGATACAAGTAAAGAGGCGAAAAACCAGGATGGTAATGAGAGCCAGAAAGAAAGTAAGTGGAGCTGTTATCATTGCTGCCTGTAGAGTTGCGTGCAATGTCATGCTAATTAAGCTACATACCTAATTCGATCTCATTATTAAGTAAATTTGGTTCACATTAAATAGCAACACGAGAAGCATAAGTGCATAATATTCCCTTTACAGTTATCTGAAAATACAGATACGTTAAAATATATTTAATTGTTAAAAACGTTTAACACTCATAAGCATTATACTGTATTGAAAAATACTTCTGCAGGTAATACTACTATTAATAATAATAATACAAATTATATTGATATTAAAGCCCGTATATTAACTTGAAAAGAGTAATAAAACTAATACGGAGTACTATAATATTTTCCTGGTGCTTGTGGGGGTAGCACAGAGGGAGAGAGGGATGAGGAAGAACTGTTATCAACAGGATGTAGCCTACAGTATCAACGTGACCACGCCACTGTTCTACCTGCTGTAGCTTACACCAACGACCAATCCACAACTATGCCTGCTGTAGCCTGTACATTAGTTACCACTCCACAACTATGCCTGCTGTAGCCTGTACATTAGTTACCACTCCACAACTATGCCTGCTGTAGCCTGTACATTAGTTACCACTCCACAACTATGCCTGCTGTAGCCTGTACATTAGTTACCACTCCACAACTATGCCTGCTGGAGCCTGTACATTAGTTACCACTCCACAACTATGCCTGCTGTAGCCTGTACATTAGTTACCACTCCACAACTATGCCTGCTGTAGCACAGACTACTCCACTACA
This sequence comes from Procambarus virginalis, assembly GCA_020271785.1. NCBI lineage: Eukaryota > Metazoa > Arthropoda > Malacostraca > Decapoda > Cambaridae > Procambarus > Procambarus virginalis. The sequence continues at coordinate 66,924,072 of WNGS01164858.1, forward strand.
CTGCTGTAACCTACTCCAGCGACCACTCACTACCATGTGTGCTGTAGCCAACACTATTCTATTATATCTGCTGTACCCTAACGTATCACAATGACCATACACTACTAAGTCTGATGTATTCTACATTATTACAGCCACTACTCTATTCTACCCGTTGTTGACTAACTAGCACAAATAATTAAACAACTCTCCCTGGTTAGCATATACCATCAACAAGTCCACAACTCTGCCTACTGTAGCGTATATATATATATATATATATATATATATATATATATATATATATATATATATATATATATATATATATATATATATATATATATATATATATATATATATATATATGTCGTACCTAATAGCCAGAACGCACTTCTCAGCCTACTATGCAAGGCCCGATTTGCCTAATAAGCCAAGTTTTCATGAATTAATTATTTTTCGACTACCTAACCTACCTAACCTAACCTAACCTAACTTTTTCGGCTACCAAACCTAACCTAACCTATAAAGATAGGTTAGGTTAGGTTAGGTAGGGTTGGTTAGGTTCGGTCATATATCTACGTTAATTTTAACTCCACTAAAAAAATTGGCTCATACATAATGAAATGGGTAGTTTATCATTTCATAGAAAAACAATTAGAGAAAATATATTAATTCAGGAAAACTTGGCTTATTAGGCAAATCGGGCCTTGCATAGTAGGCTGAGAAGTGCGTTCTGGCTACTAGGTACGACATGTATATATATATATATATATATATAGATATATATATATATATATCTATATATATATATATATATATATATAATACATATATATATTATGGCATCCATAAACAGAGCAACAGTTACCAAGAAAAATAGAAGAAGGCAAAACAGTCAGAGCAATCAGAATCATCACCAGTGAGAACACAGCTGGTGCCAGGGATGCCAATACAGCACAGCCCAGAGAGAAAAACACCCACCCAGAGCTCCATGTGATGACAGTGTTCCCTTAGTCAGTGTCACCAGAGCAGAACCCCTGTGTGTGGTCGAATCCATGGTGCATAAAGCAGCTTTATCCTTCCCACCAGGATCAGCAGGCAGGTNTTCTCGTAATCCATCCTATCATTTTTCTGGCTGTCGCAATATTTGCTTGGTTATGCTCCCTAAACGTTAGTTAGTCGTCAGACATCATTATTCCCAAATCCTTTACATGTTGTTTTCCTACTATGGGCACATTTGATTGTGTTTTGTACCCTGTATTATGTTTAAGGTCCTCATTTTTACCGTACCTGAGTACCTGGAATTTGTCACTGTTAAACATCATATTATTTTCTGATGCCCAGTCGAAAACTTTATTAATATCAGCTTGAAGTTTTCAATGTCTTCAGCCGAGGTAATTTTCTTACTGATTTTTGTGTCGTCTGCAAAGGATGATACGAAGCTGTGACTTGTATTTTTGTCTATATCTGATATGAGAATAAGGAAAAGCAGCGGTGCAAGGACTGTACCCTGAGGTACAGAGCTTTTAACTGCACTTGGACTAGATTTTATATGGTTGACCGTTACTCGCTGAGTCCTGTTTGACAGAAAACTGAGTATCCAGCGTCCTACTTTACCGGTTATTCCCATTGACTTCATTTTGTGTGCTATCACGCCATGGTCACATTTATCGAATGCCTTTGCGAAGTCCGTGTATATCACATCAGCATTCTGTTTTTCTTCTAATGCCTCAGTGACTTTATCGTAGTGCTCAAGTAGCTGTGAGAGGCACGATCTTCCCGCTCGAAATCCATGTTGGCCTGGGTTGTGAAGGTCATTGGTCTCCATGAAATTGGTGACCTGACTCCTAATCACTCTCTCAAATACTTTTATTATGTGCGATGTTAGTGCAACTGGTCTATAATTCTTTGCCAATGCTTTGCTCCCTCCCTTGTGTAGAGGGGCTATGTCTGCTACTTTAAGTGCATCTGGTATCTCCCCCGTGTCCAAGCTCTTCCTCCACACTATACTGAGTGCCTGTGCTACCGGCACTTTGCATTTCTTTATAAATATTGAATTCCATGAGTCTGGACCTGGGCCGAGTGCATGGGCATGTTTTCAATTTCTCTTTCAAAATTTAGTGCGCTCGTGTTGATATCAGTTATATTTACAGGGGTTTGGATATCCCGCATAAAGAAATTGTCTGGATCTTCTACTTTCATGTTGTTTATTGGAGTGCTAAACATGTCCTCATACTGCTTTTTTAGGATTTCACTAATTTCTTTGTCATCCTCCGTGTATGAACCTTCACTTGTACGAATAGGTCCAATACTGGCAGTAGTTTTTGCTTTTGATTTCGCATATGTGAAGAAGTATTTTGGATTTTTCTTTATTTCCTGAATTGCTTTCTGTTCTAACTGCCTTTCTTCAGTTTCATATGAGTGTTTCAATTTCCGCTCGATTTCTTCAATCTCCCTATTTAAATTATTCCTTCTTTGACGGGAAATTCGTGTCTGCATAAGCAGTTCCGTTATTCTTTTCCTGCGTTTATAGTGTCTTCTGCGTTCTCTTTCTACGTTGGATCGCTTTCTGGCTTTCCTCAAAGGAACATGTTTCAGACAGACTTGATACGCTTCCGAAGTCAGTTTTTCTATTCCTTCTGTAGGACTTTTATTACTTAAAACAGTTTCCCATGGAATGTTTTTAAGTTCCCTGTTTATTATCTCCCAGTCTATCCTTTTATTATTAAAATTGAATTTACTGAATAGCCCCTCTCGCTTTATCAACGTTTTAGGTCTATTCTGGGTATTGATGGTAGTTTGCACTTCAATGAGCTTGTGATCTGAATATGTGGTATCTGATATCGTGTGTGTGTGTGTATTCACCTAGTTGTGTTTGCGGGGGCTGAGCGTAGCTCTTTCGTCCCGCCTCTCAACTGTCAAGGTGTTAATCCTTTGTTCCCTGACTGAAGATTTGTGTGCGTGTGTGTGTGCGTTTTTGCGTGTGCGTGCGTGTGTGCGTGCATACGTCGTGGGCGTGCGTGTGTGCGCGTGCGTGCCTGTGTCTCTAGTTCCCGTATGCGTTAACTTCTACCCAAATGAGCCACTTTGAGATTTTAAAATATATATGCTATCCTGAACAAGAATTTGATAATATTTTACCTCACACTGTACACCTGATTGATTGACCAGAAAGGGGGTACATACATACCAGGCTGTTTCCCGCTCACACAACTAGATGAGTAATGACGTATGGTTGATGATGATGCTCCGTCGTCGCCTTCCTCTAGGTGATTTAGTAAGTTCTTCTTCTATCTACACAAATCTCTGGAGTCAGTCACTGTATCGTTGTGTTGCGGTTCACTAATTTACTGTACCACTGATCACAATCACTACCCAACAAACACAAACACCCAACAATCACCAGGTCCACGGCGGGTCGACCCACCTGCTGTCAGGTCAGGTCGCTGTACGCTGTCCTCCACCCTATGCACCGGTGATCCACAAGCTCCACTTTTGATTTCTTCGCACTATCGTTAGCGATATGACTATGCTATGTAGCACCCTGCTAGCTACACACTGCGAGAGGCCAAATACTATGATCTAGCCTCAATAATCCTTCAATGTCCCGAGAAATTACGAATTTCTGCGGACCTCGCTAATCGCGTGTGTCTCCTACCGTCGCTGTCGCCTGTGACTGTGTGTGTGTGTGTGTGTGTGTGTGTGTGGTGTGTGTGTGTGTGTGTGTGTGTGTGTATGTGTATGTGTGTGTGTGTGTGTGTGTGTGTGTGTGTGTGTGTGTGTGTGTGTGTGTGTGTGTGTGTGTGTGCGTGTGTGTGTGTATAAGTTAATTTGTTTTAATTAGAGTTAAAACTAATGTAGATATGTGACCGAACCTAACCAACCCTACCTAACCTAACCTAACCTATCTTAACCTAGCCTAAACAAATATAACTAAGTTAATAATATACGTTCCTAGTAAAATATAATAATAATAATTCAAATAAACCAATTGGAGACAATTTATGAAAAATAAAAAAATCACTCGGCCTATTAGGCAAATCGGGCCTTGCATAGTAGGCCGAGAAGTGCATTCTGGGTACTAGGTACGATATATGTAACTATGTGTTCGCCCGGAGCACTCTGCTGGCGTACAGGATCCATTAACCGCTCGACCAACACGACAGGACAAGAGAGGATGGTAGCCGAGGCTATTTCCATCCCTCGCCGGCACTTGGTTGTAATCTTGGGCATGGTATTTTATCAAATCAACTCATTCCTGAATGGTCCCCAGGACTATATCAAATATAGTCTTGGGGACACTTCAGGCTTGTCCGCATTTCTGTTCCTCACGTGTGCCCCAAAGAATGAGGTGATTTGATAAAATGCTATGGCCAAGATTACCATCCGAGTGCCGGCGAGGAAGTGGTTAATTTTTTTTTTGAGATATATACAAGAGTTGTTACATTCTTGTACAGCCACTAGTACGCGTAGCGTTTCGGGCAGGTCCCTGGAATACGATCCCTGCCGCGAAGAATCGTTGTTACAACCAAGTACACATTTTACTGTTGCGTTAAACAGAGGCTACAGTTAAGGAATTGCGCCCAGTAAATCCTCCCCGGCCAGGATACGAACCCATGACATAGCGCTCGCGGAACGCCAGGCAAGTGTCTTACCACTACACCACGGAGACTGTGAGCTTTGTGAGCAAAGCAAAATAGCTTTGGCTATCACTTCCTTATGTCCGGTCGTGATGGTCAAGCAGATTAAGGCGTCCTATAGATACCAGTTGCATTGGTCCTGGCAGTATGGGTTTGAGTCACTTCTGGGGTGTGAGTTTTCTGTCGCATATAACCTGGGACCATTCAGGCTTGTTCGCATTTGTGTTCCTCACGCGTGCCCCATAGAATGAGGTGATTTGACAAATGCTATGACCAAGATTACCATCCGAGTGCCGGCAGGGAAGTGGTTCATATAGCTTCGGCTATCACTTCCTTTTGTCCGGTCGTGATGGTCAAGTGGTTTAAGGCGTCCCTGTACATACCAGTTGCGTTGCTCCTGGCAATATGGGTTCGGGTCACTTCTGGGGTGTGAGTTTTCAGTTGTATCTAGTCCTGGGGACCATTCAGGCTTGTTTGCATTTGTGTTCCTCACGTGTTGCCCCAAAAATGAGGTGATTTGATAAAATGCTATGCCCAAGATTACCATCCGAGTGCCGGCGGGGAAGTGGTTCATATAGCCTCGGCTATCACTTCCTTATGTCCGGTCGTGATGGTCAAGTGGTTTAAGGCGTCCCTGTACATACCAGTTGCGTTGCTCCTGGGAGTATGGGTTCGAGTCACTTCTGGGGTGTGAGTTTTCAGTTGTATCTAGTCCTGGGGACCATTCAGGCTTGTTTGCATTTGTGTTCCTCACGTGTTGCCCCAAAAATGAGGTGATTTGATAAAATGCTATGCCCAAGATTACCATCCGAGTGCCGGCGGGGAAGTGGTTCATATAGCCTCGCCTATCACTTCCTTATGTCCGGTCGTGATGGTCAAGTGGTTTAAGGCGTCCCTGTACATACCAGTTGCGTTGCTCCTGGGAGTATGGGTTCGAGTCACTTCTGGGGTGTGAGTTTTCAGTTGTATCTAGTCCTGGGGACCATTCAGGCTTGTTTGCATTTGTGTTCCTCACGTGTTGCCCCCCAAAATGAGGTGATTTGATAAAATGCTATGCCCAAGATTACCATCCGAGTGCCGGCGGGGAAGTGGTTCATATAGCTTCGGCTATCACTTCCTTATGTCCGGTCGTGATGGTCAAGTGGTTTAAGGCGTCCCTGTACATACCAGTTGCGTTGCTCCTGGGAGTATGGGTTCGAGTCACTTCTGGGGTGTGAGTTTTCAGTTGTATCTAGTCCTGGGGACCATTCAGGCTTGTTTGCATATATATATATATATATATATATATATATATATATATATGAACACCAAATCACGGAACTATTTACTCTTCCCACAATGAGAGTAAGGACAAGACCAAACATAACGATGCCAACACAGAAGACAATGTTCAACATAACAGGCCAATTACACTGGATTAATCTTTGTATGTAGATGCCAGCTGCCGCGTATGGGCCAATAGGCCTTCTGCGGTTACCTCTATTCTTATGTTCATATGTTTCACCCCATTTATCCCTATGTATCCCCTATGTTTTCACCTTTATTGTTTTATCACCTGACCCAGTGCGGGTATATAATCAAACCACATTGTAACATTTCCTCACTTGAGAATGAACCATGGAGGTTCGAAACGTTGTGCAAATTGTTTAAATAAGTGTAATACATTCTATAGTAATCCACATCTTTTCTTCACCCAGAAATTACGAAAATGAGTTTTGGAGAACTCCTATTTCAGCTAAGCCTGATGCTAAGAAAATAGTTAGAGGGATAGAAGCCCTAAATCAGAAGATAGTAAATACAGAATATGCAGTCATATTCAATGAGACATGTGTAAAAGAAAACCTGCTGCCAGTATACACCAATATATAATATATATATTATATATATATATATATATATATATATATATATATATATATATATATATATATATATATATATATATATTATATAGTGGTACCTCGGTTTAAGAGTTTAATTGGTTCCTGGAGACGCCTCGTATTCCGAAAACTCGTATTCTGAAGCGAATTTCCCCATAAGAAATAATGGGAAATGAATTAATCCGTTCCTGACTACCCCAGAAACCCCATATCAAACTAAATTTTTATACCTAATTCATCTAAATAAACCTACAAAACTATGTTCAAGTTATTACTTACCTTGCTGATGAATGTTGTAGGCGTATGGAAGATGGTGAGGAGGGGGGAGGAGGAGAGGAGTTACTGTTTGGAAGGGGAGTCCCCTTCCATTATCACATCAGGCAATGAGGACCTTTCAGGTGTGCACTCCCTGGGACGTTTTATCTGAGTGCCACTAGGTCCTGGCTGAGGCTCTCCTCTATTGTCATCCTCACATGGGCTTTCTGGCCTTTATCCTTACCACTGGCTTTCTTGGGACTCATGGTGAGATATATAATAACAAATTGTATAGTCAAATCACCAAAAATCCAACAATACACTGAAAATCCACGAGAAGAATTGATGAGAGGTAGTCACTGAGCGCGAGACAATGGTAAACTGAGGGGCGGACGGGCGACGATCGCCCAGCCACCACGCGCTAGGTCAGCCTGTACGCGTATCAACAAACTCGTGTCCCGAGGTAACCCTCGCCTTCCGAGACACATTTTCCGAGGAAATCCTGCTCGTATTCCGAAAAACTCGTATACAGGGACACTCGTATTCCGAGGTACCACTGTAACTGCAAAGGGGCCTATTGGCCCATATTTCATCTTGATGCTTCAATAATGGTACGGAGTCTTGAAGTGGGTAGAATATAGTTGTGCATTAATTGGCTGTTGATTGCTGGTGTTGACTTTTTGATGTGTAGTACCTCGCAGATGTCAAGCAGCCTGCTATCACTGTATCTATCGATGATTTCTGTATTGTTTGTTAAGACTTCTCTGGTGATGGTCTGGATGTGGGAAGAGATTATATGTTCCTTAATGGAGCCCTGTTGCTTATGCATTGCTAATCGCCTGGAAAGAGATGTTGTTGTCTTGCCTATATACTGAGTTCTTTGGGGCTTACAGTCCCCAAGTGGGCATTTAAAGGCATAGACGACGTTGGTCTCTTTTAAACAGAGCCGGGCGCTGTTATAAGGGAGAACTAGCTGCGCAGTACCCCGCGCTTCTACCAGTGCAGAAACTACCACTTACTCCAAGGCAACAAGGGGGAGAACCCCCTAAAACACTCAGGGTGGTCAATTGCCAAGCAGCAAAAGGCCAACAGAGGTAGACCCAAGGTGACTTGTGGAACAGAACCCAAGCCCCTAGGCAGTACTTACAGGGGGCACTCAGGGAAGGTGACCACGTGCAGCCTGAGTACCCGTGAATATTACTCCCAGCTCGCATGCCACCATAAGAGCAGTACTGAAACAGACGACAGCACAACAAGAATCCGGAGCTGGAGCCTCACGACCATGCCGTATCCCATCAGCCAAAGAACTGGGATGTGGATCGCCGGCGTGGTGGTCTGGGGCTCCCCCCTTCCCCTTCTTGGGGAGGGGAGAGCTGCGCAGGCATGCGGCACGGCTTGTGTGACATCATGCTTGTTTGCTCATTTCATTTGGGGAGTTCTGTCCACTCGTTTGTCTATTTATGTCGTTTTAACCAGAATAGGGGTTTGTTTTGGGGTGCTTACCTTTCTGGGTGCCTGTCCCAGTCGATGGCAGATATAGAATACCCCAAAATCACATGTGTATTCTATAGGCCATTTCTCCTCATGCCTCTCTGAGGGAGCCAGGTTCTGGTTTTGTGGTCTCTGGTAGGCCTAGAACTCACCCACATCGACTGATGCCAAGTTAGGGATATCCGTATCAACCTGGATAGCTCCGGAGAGCCATAGGGGCTCGCCCCAGAAAACAAAATGTTGCTTGAGCTTGCCAGAAGCCAAAAGATATCAACATAAGCCAGCAACAAGGTAGATTAAATGATGTGCTGTACCTGAAAATTGACAAATTAAGCCTGAAGAAAGAAGTCATATTTCTGGTCAGGAAGCTTAGGTTAATTTGGAAATACAGTATAACAAAATAACCTCAACCAAGAGTGGTGAAGCCAAGACTCTTAAGGAGAACATGAAGTTCACCAACACTAGTCAATAGTTATGTTCTTAATTTATAATGAATTTCATAACACTAAAAGAACTCACCGCTTAGTAAGTTCACTACAAGCTGTGAAGTGTTGCTGCCTCTCACGATCCAAAGTAGATTGGGTTTCTACTAGTCGATCTTGAAGGGATTGAAGGGCATGGTTATGCAATCCACTACTTTCACTTGCACCTTCTAATAATCTGCAAGTTGTATGAATCAATACTATATTAATAAAACATTACATAGAAATTTAAAACATACAGTACATACTAGATTTAGTATAAAATAATCCATAAGTAAAAATGAACTAACATAATATGAATCAATGACTGTCTACTCAATAAATATTGCCTTTTATTTTCAGCTTGCAGCTCTTTCAAAGCAGCATTTCTGGTTTCAGCATTGTGATCTGCCTCTTGCAATCTCACTCGTAAAACTGCAAATTGGCTGTCCTTGGCTCGTAATGACTCCTGTAAAAGAAAATCATTAGCTTACAGTATGTACTCACAAAAAAAAAAAAATGCAGTTCAGAGTCTTTGTATGAAATTCAGGCCTGACAAGGTAAAAAGCAAAGCAGGTAACTGTTAATGCTTATGCATCATGTGATGAAAGAAGTGAGACTGATGCATAAAGAAATCACACTAAGTTAACCTTTCTACTGCTCAGGGGTCCTGAGGACATTTACACCCCTGTGCGCAGAAAAAAAAAAAATTCAAAATTTTTTTTCGTCTTCTAAACATGTTAATTTATGTCCCTGAGCACGGGAAAAATACCCAAAAAATGTAGGTGACATATTTTGGGCGCAATTGACCGAGAAAGTCTGGCAAAAAGTGGGTGTTGACAGAGCAGTCGTCAAGGCCGGTCAGCATCACCCGCGCTGACAGGTGGGAGTTGCCACAAAGATATTATACCTAATTGTTTCAATGACTCTGATTTTTTCTAGTTTTTTGCAACTGGCTCGGGAGTCTACGCCACAGGCGACACCAAATCGTGTCCTCACACGCCATTTTCTGAACCATTGCGGCCAAAGTAAGTACAATTCAATTTTTTTTCTACATGTATGTAATCAGGGAAAGGTACTTAACATTTTCAAAAATGTAAAAAAAATTTTGCCAAGAATTTATTTACTGTGCACAGGAGGGGGTGCCATATTTGGAGCCCGAGCAGCACATGCTTAACAAGTACTTCAAATGTGGAGCATCAGATCACGAACTGTATGTTTGTATAAGTTTGTCATGTGGGATATTTATTTTCACAGTTTTTACTGCAATGATCATGAAAAAAAAGGATTCTCACCTGTAGATCCATTTCTCTCTGCTGCAATTCTCGTAACATTCTATCACTTGCTGACTGCTGGCTTAACAATCCTGACACTTGTGTCCTTAGGTGGTTTGCCTCTGAAGAAATAGTAAATCCTGATAAATAATGAGTCATAAAATTTCATCATAAAACGAATACCTTATACAAAACCGAGATATTTTTTGTATAAGAGTGTTATTTATAAATCATAACTCTTTGGCTGCACTAAGAGATCGAGATCACCTTGCAAAAAACAAATTTGGAATGTAATAAGCAAACCTTAAACCATATGCCTAGAAAAAACATTTCCAAAATTCATGTAATGTTTGACGAGGTCCTCCGACTTCAAAACGGGCTTCAAGACAGAGTAAATTCTGCCACTATCTGGCAGTAGAATCAAATGTTACTTCATACAGTAGCATCCAACATGACAATTATGCTTTCATCACCCATCCACTAATACCTCATACCTGTTTATACTTGATAATTTTACATAATGAATGAATGATATTTTGAATGTTGTAACATGTTATGTAGAAGTTATGTACAATATATTTGGATATACTGAATCATATTAGAGTTTATTTACAAGCTCTGAAAGTGGTTTCTTTTTATATGTAATGTTTTAATCCTTTTGATCAAGACTTGCCAAGCATTTTCTGCCCTATATGATAAATGGTAAATATGAAAAGGGTATTCTTTTCTCTAATTAACCCTTAAACTGCGCAACGCGCCTGCAGGCTCACGTCTGGTTTGCGCAACGCGCCTCCGGGTATTTGTATTTTTCACGTTCCATTTAAAACTCCCGCGGCTACGGGGTTCACATCAGCTTCCTCAGGGCTCTTGTAAACAGACGCCATCTTTAAAAAAAATCGTGGTCCACATTCCCGGGTGTGGGAGCCTCAGTAGTGATTGAGCAACCAAGGCTGGCGCTCGCAGCATGAGCGCACAGCACTGCTGTTCAGCGTGTGACCACAGCATCACCTAATAATGTCAAAATATATATATAACTTGTATTATTTAGCTATGATAGTGTTATAGAAGAGCCGAGTGTGATAATGACTGGGTACAATGTTCAAATATCAGTGATTCAATGCTGTTCACGATGTTCACAGCGCTAGCCACAGCACCACAGCATTATTTCGTCCATCTAGGAATCTTCAAATGATTTCTTAGGTTCCTTTTCAAAATAAACATGTGGTCAATTATTCATTTACAGGAATTAGTGACCAGGATTGTGGTTATAATTAGCGTTGTGCGTAGTATTGTGGAAGGAGGAATTTTGGTGAGGGAGGGAGGGCGAGAATTGAGGTAGCCTCATTGTGTGTGTGTGGCAGCCACTCTTGTTTTGCTCACCATACTAGCTTAGTGGTTTGCTATGGTAAAACATATGTACATGGGTATATATAGTGTGTGTATATAGTGTAAGAACAGCAACAGGAGAATGTTGAGAGGAGCTATTTTGGTGAGGGAGGTGACGTAATCGTAGCGTCGTCTGCTGTGTGATTTTCCATGCAGTGTATGGTGGCTACTGTACTGATTGGACACAATACCGGCTTACTTGCATAGTTCTGGTAAATAAAACATGTAGATAGGTATATAGAACATGTGTAATAAGAACTATAACAGTATGGTGGGAGGAGCAATGTTGGCGAGTAAGATGTTGGAGTGAGGGAGACTGGCTGGGTGTGGCTGCTCTCACTCGAGGTGTTCTGAATGTGTTCATGGCCAAATGCTCCCATTGGCCCATACGAGGCAGCTGTTATTGGCATATACGAGGCAGCTGCTATTGCCCCATATGAGGCAGCTGCTATTGGCCCATATGAGGCAGCTGCTATTGGCCCATATGAGGCAGCTGCTATTGGCCCATACGAGGCAGCTGCTATTGGCATATACGAGGCAGCTGCTATTGGCGCATACGAGGCAGCTGCTATTGGCCCATACGAGGCAGCTGCTGTTGGCCCATATGAGGCAGCTGCTATTGGCACATACGAGGCAGCTGCTATTGGCCCATACGAGGCAGCTGCTATTGGCCCATACGAAGCAGCTGCTACGCGATGTTCTGAATGTGTTGATGGTGAATGTATATAGTGTGTGACAGTGTATAGTGTGTAAATAGATTGTATATATACATAAATTAGCATGATACATAGTAAATGTGTGCTGCATATGTGTACATAAGTGTCATGCACGTAACACAGTGTCTTTGGACAGTACAGATGTTTTACTGCCATAATATAGTGTACGTGTGCACTATACATAGGATTAGCACGTAAAAACAAATAAAATGTATATGGAACTGTGCGAAAATGATGAACAAAAATATATTCGCGGCAACTCGCGCACCCCGCCCCGGGCGCCCTACTGGCCCCGGGAGCGTACGTCACGGGCGAACAGGGAATGATGACGTCATGCCCCAACTTACGGACCCCATAGCAGCCAAAGTAAGTACAATTTCGATTTTTTTTTCTACATACCCATACTGAGGGAAGGGTTTCTGACACTTTAAAAAGAAAAAAGAATTTTTTCCTGAGAATTTATTTCCTGCGCACTGCGGGGGTGTCATATTTGGAGGCAACGCAGATAAGGGTTAAAGACAAAATAAAAGATAAAACTGTGTCAAAATTCCTTGGGAAATATATGTTCAGGATGTTAATGGCCAGATACAAACACACACTTCAATAATTTTTGTATATTATAGTATATAATGATGATTAAACTATTATTTTTTGTTTTTAATCAATATTTTTAATGATTCTTCATGATACATATAGAAAGAGCACATCTTATTCTTATTATGTATGTGATAAAATGAAGAGAACCAAAAGAGAACATATTTTTTTAGGTTACTTGCACCATATTAGTTATATCAAAATGGAGATAAAAATAATTTATTATAATTACACACTTGGAAAGAGAAGTTTTCTTCTAACTAGATATATACTGCATAAAATAAATATAAATTTGAAAATTAAGTTTTGTACCTTTATTTCAACCCTCAGTAGGAATAGGCCCAACAAAACTTATGATGTAGACAAAAATTTAACTTTAGCACTTGAAATATTTATTGTTGAAACATATTTGTTTTAATATTAGATAGTCAAAAAATATGAACCCACCTTTTACTGACAGGAGAAAAGAATATTTCAATAGGTGTGAACAAAATTTATTAGGTATTAAAGTTTTTTTATTTAGGTATTATTAGGTATTAAAGTATTTTTAGAATTAGGTATTAAACAATTAAATTTAATGTGCAGAAAATTTAATTGTTTAAACTAGTTCATTATTTCTAGGAAAGAGATTTGACTACAACACAAATTGTAAGATAAGCTGCACATGATCTGGGTTAAAGCATACACAGACAAACAGACTCGCTGCCGGCGCCATTGCTAGCTGGCCACACACGGTTTTGTTTCCTGGAAAACTTAAGATTCTGAGCACCCATCAGCTCAAATCATTGCGGTTTTGTGAAAAAGAATACATCAATACTCAAAGACCCAGATAATATCTTGTTTGGAGGGAATCAATGCCAATTTCTTCTACAATTAATAGACAAACAATGTTGTTGATTATCTGCTGCCCAGCTGACTGGTTTTCTGCACAACCCAGTACGCAGGTGACCCAAACTGTCATAATGCACTCGTCACCCATGACCGATTTTTTTTTTGAGGACCATATCACTGACCAGGTCACTTAAGAGTCCTACCCAGAAGGGCAAGTCGATACTCTGAGGGCATCGCCACAAGGGGGGCACCTTAGAAGGTGTACTAAGCCTAACAGGGAAAGGTAGACCAAACAGCTCAATTAGGCATTAGATATCCCTGATTCCACCTGGAGAAATAATTTTATGACCTCCATTGGAGGGGAATAAATTTCTCCAGGCCTATGAGTGTCTCAGGCATTAGGTAGGGCAGTGAATCGGTCTTCACTATGTGGAGACGTCATGGGGAAGTCAAAGAGAAAGGAGGCAATGGAGGCAGCTTTCAGATGAGGAGGAACAGTGGACCGAGGTGCAGCAGGCACTGAAGAAAACTGCTAATGAGGTTTCACCACGTGCTTCTACCAGCAAGACACCAGACATAATGGACCTAGAGAGGACAGCATCAGTCACCCACCAGCCAGTGTCAGGCAATGCTTCCCTGTCCACAACCCAGCCACAAGACAACAGTATGAGACAGGAGAGGACAATACCAGTCACATACCAACCAGTGTCAGACAATGTACCTCCCCCCCCCCCCCAACAGCCCAGCCACAGGACAACAGTATGAGACAGGAGAGGACACCACCAGTCTCACACCAGACATCATCAGACTGCACATCTTCCAAAATAACAAGTTAAGACAATTAAAAGACAAGTTACGTGTTATACAACTTTGTGAAAATGGCCGGTCGACTTCAAGTGAAGTGAAGCCTGAGGCGAACCAAAGAGCTGATCATACAACAGGCCAATGAACAGAGAAGGCAAGCTAAACTTGATTCTTACATGGTAAGAAAATCAAGCTAAGCGCCTTCAACCAGTGAGGCATCACAGGCAAGCCAAGTGCCTTCAACCAGTGAGGGCTCAGAGGCAACCCAAGTGCCTTCAACCAGTGAGGCCTCACAGGCAACCCAAGTGCCTTCAATCAGTGAGGCCTCACAGACAACCCAAGTGCCTTCAATCAGTGAGGCCTCACAGGCAACCCAAGTGCCTTCAACCAGTGAGGCCTCACAGGCAACCCAAGTGCCTTCAACCAGTGAGGCTTCAGCAGCAGCTGGCAGTCAAAACTAACTTTGCTTAATTAACTGTACAGTAATTTTAAGTGTTAATTTTAGAGTTGTGTTAGTATAGGTTATGTAAATTGTCAAGAATTCTTAACTTCAAGATGTGTGGCATCAATCAAGAAGACAAACAACAACAAGGTAAGTTGAGGTTTCTAGTTGAATATTTAATAATTATATGTGGCAAGACAATTCAAATTATGTTGTAACTTATACTATAGTATAAAAATAGTTGGAAATGGTCACTTTTGAACTCAGAGGTGAAAAAGTACTATTATCCGGAACACGTGATTATCCGGCTGGGGGTCCTTCCCATATAGTCCGGATAATCGAGTGGAGACAGTATATATAAGGTGTCTATAGGCCACTGCTCCTCGCGCCTCTTTGAGGTGGGGGGGGGGGTGCCAGGTTCTGGCTCGTTGGTTCCCGGTAGGCCTAGAACTCCATGTACATTGACTGATGCCCAAAGCTAATACAGTGGTACCTCGGAACACGAGTGTCCCTGTATGCGAGTTTTTCGGAATACGAGCAGGATTTCCTCAGAAAATATGTCTCGGAAGGCGAGGGTTACCTCGGAACGCGAGTTTGTTGATACGTGTACAGGCCGACTAGCACGTGGTGGCATGGCGATCACGCCTCAGTTTACCAGTGTCTCGTGCCCAGTGACTATCCCACCTGAATTCTTCACAAGGATTTACAGTTTTTTGTCGTTTTTTTGGCCATTTGAGCATAAAAGTTGTCATTATATATCTTGCCATGGGTCTCAAGAAAGCCATTGGTAAGGTTCAACCTAAGAAAATAGCTGTGAGTAGAAGCAGTAGAGGATGTCCCTTCTTGATTAAGAAAATGTGTTAAGTATGGGAAGAACTGCAAAGTTTTGTTGAAAAAACTCACCCAGATAAAGCTGTAGCAGGCCGTTGCATTGACCTTTTAAATGATAATGTGATGTCTTACTACAGACAAGTGTTAAAATGTAGGGAAAAACAAGTGTCATTAGACAAATTCTTAGTAAGACAAGCAAGTCCTAGTGGTATGCAGGCAAAATGTGCCAGTGTGTGCATACCAGTGAAGTCCTCACTGCCTGATGTGATAATGGAAGGGGACTCCCCTTCCAAACATTAACTCCTCTCCTCCTCCCCCACTCCTCACCATCTTCCATACGCCTACAGCATTCAACAGCAAGGTAAGTAATAACTTGAACATAGTTTTGTAGGTTTATTTAGATGAATTACGTATAAAAATTTAGTTTGATGTGGGGTTTTTGGGGTAGTCAGGAACGGATTAATTCATTTCCCATTATTTCTTATGGGGAAATTTGCTTCGGAATACGAGTTTTCGGAATACGAGCCGTCTCCAGGAACGAATTAAACTCTTAAACTGAGGTACCCCTGTACTCTCTATCAGCCCAGATAGCTCCAAGAAGCTGAAAGGGCTCCCCCCCACAAAACACATTAAATTTTGAGGATTGACTATGCAGAACCAAGTTATTTCTAGTAATGTTTGGCCCAGTAATTGTTTGTAATTACTTGAAATATACACAACTGTGAAAGAAAACAAACACATGAATGCATAAAACCAAACCATGTATGAGAGTGCAGTTGGTTTACAACCGAAAGGTTCTGGGTTTGACTCCTGCAGCAGGACAAACATTTGGGCTTGTTTCCTTTCATCTAATGGACCCGTTCACCTAGCAGCAAATAGGTACAGTACTTAGAAGTAGGCAACTGTTTTGGATTGTATCCAAGGAAAGCTAACCTGCAGACATTTTTGAAATTCTTAGATCTTATCTAAGAGTTTGTTGTTTATTGAAGATAACTTATTTTCAATAAACACACTACAAGAAAACTAACCTTTTTCAGCATCCTTGGATCGTCGAAGCACTTGACTCATCTCTTGGTTAAGGCTTGTAACTTCTTTTCGCAAGAGACTTGTCTCACTATCTACTGAGCCAGTCATAATGCCATTACTGCTGTATTAGAAAAAACACCAATGAGTTTATTAGCATGAAAATACAGTACTGTATCTTTATGGGGCAATAAAAAAACAGCGTTGAATGTAATGAAACGCCATTTTCTGGGTGAGACCTGGAGGCTTTCCGGAGCTATACCGGGCTGATGTGTATATATATTAGAACGTGGCAACAGTCAATCGAAGGAGTTCTAGGCATACCGGGGACCAAAGCCAGAACCTGACCCCCTCAATAGAGGCATAAGGAGCAATGGCCTAAAGACACCCCTGTGAAATTGGAAGCAGTCTTTGTCTGCCATCTACCAGATCAGAACCCAGAAAGGTAGGAATTCCAAAACAAACTACTGCTGATCAAATAATTTGCAAACCAAAAGCTGAACTAGCTACAGAACTCTTCAATCAAAACCAACGAAACAAGTATGACGTTATCTTGAGGTTATCTTGAGACGATTTCGGGGCTTTAGTGTCCCCGCGGCCCGGTCCTCGACCAGGCCTCCACCCCCAGGAAGCAGCCCGTGACAGCTGACTAACACCTAGGTACCTATTTTACTGCTAAGTAACAGGGGCATAGGGTGAAAGAAACTCTGCCCATTGTTTCTCGCCGGCGCCCGGGATCGAACCCGGGACCACAGGATCACAAGTCCAACGTGCTGTCCGCTCGGCACCACAAACACCGTGCATCTGTCTGTGCAACTGCCCCATCCAAGGAAGGGGACTGGGGGGGGGGGTCCCAGAGCTCCACACCAGCAACTCTCCTCAGTTCAGAGGCTGAGCATAAAAAAAAAAAAAAAAAAAAAAAATGTTGACCGGAGGGAGGGAGGGATGCCGGGGAGCCTCCGGGTCTCACCCAAAAATGGCGTTTCATTACACTCAAAGCTGGTTTCCTGTGGAGAGCCTCTTCGGCTCCCCGGAGCTACCTAACCAAAGATAAAGAAAAAGAGGGACTTACCCAGGAGGCAGTTGTCACTCGCTTCTCAACTCGAAGTCGAGACAACTGGCTGCAACCTGTGACCCAAGGCTACACACGCCCGAGAAGGGCCAGGAACATTAAGGAGATACCGTGCGGCCAGGACCCTATTCGACCTACAAAAGTCCTATGCCCGAATGTCAGCCCAGGACATATTCCTAAAACAAGCAGCCAAAACCGCGAACTTACGAACGTCGTGGGCACGGGGATAGAAAGCAGACTGGCTGGACTGAATAATCCTTTTTTTTTTCTACCACAGACGTGGCCACACATTTACAATGCTAACCAGCATATATACATTTTCTTCTGTAATCCATGGACAGGGTTAGAGATGTGTTAAACATATAGTTCAAGGGTTTATTGAACAATCAACCACAGAAGGTGATTCAGTGCTTTTAAAATGCTAAGCTAACCTACATACGTAAATACATAGATACACAGATTTACATATGCCCTACATAAAGTGTTCGATGTGTCTTTTACATAGTGTCATTAATGTGCATTTACAAAGGTGAAATGTAATTCTTATCAGCTTCTATATACTTTATACACATACATATACACACACACACACACATATACATGCATATACATATATACATACATATATATACACACACACATGCATTCACATACATTTGTCTCTTTTACTCTGACAGGGTGAGATAGCTGATAGAGAAACTAGTGTGCAATTAAGCACTTAATCACTGAAGGTGATGAAGGTGCTTTTACAAGCTCAGGATATATAGTTACATCACATACATACATTGTATAATTGATACATTACATGGTCAATCTTGGGTACAAGTTCAATATATCATCAAGTGTTCCAGTGCTCATATAGTAATTACAGAGTTCAGCATACCTTAGCCCAGGAGGGCGAAAGTCAGTCAATATGGGACATTCTATAATATAATGTTCAAGAGAGTGCATGTTTTCTCTTTCACAAAGTTGACACATTGTGTACTCGACATTTGGGTTTGGAGAAAGCTGCCAGATACGTCAATATCCCAGGCGTATTCTGGCCACTATAACATCACATTGCCGGGTTCTTGTTCTATTAGTCCCATATGTGAATGTCTCCTCACGATATCTATCATAATATTTAATGCTACAACTTTCTGGTCTTCGTGAATGTTAAGTCTGTGAGATCTTTATTAGATATTTGTTTAAGTATTCTCTTTGTCACTGCTAATGAAACACCCATATCAATTTCTACCACTGGTTTTCTACAGGCTGTCTTTGCAAGCATATCAACAGTGTGATGCCTTGAGATGCCAACATGTGATGGTATCCATAGAAATTTAATTCCAAATCTGTTTTCTTTAGCACCTAAAACGTTCATTCGAATATCACTGACTATTTTCTGGGTGTCACTACTATGTAATTACCTAAGTGTAATTACCTAAGTGTAGTTACAGGATGAGAGCTACGCTCGTGGTGTCCCGTCTTCCCAGCACTCTTTGTCATATAACGCTTTGAAACTACTGACGGTCCTGGCCTCCACCACCTTCTCCCCTAACTTGTTCCAACCGTCTACCACTCTGTTTGCGAAAGTGAATTTTCTTATGTTTCTTCGGCATCTGTGTTTAGCTAGTTTATATCTATGACCTCTTGTTCTTAAAGTTCCAGGTCTCAGGAAATCTTCCCTATCGATTTTATCAATTCCTGTTACTATTTTGTATGTAGTGATCATATCACCTCTTTTTCTTCTGTCTTCTAGTTTTGGCATATTTAATGCCTCTAACCTCTCCTCGTAGCTCTTGCCCTTCAGTTCTGGGAGCCACTTAGTAGCATGTCTTTGCACCTTTTCCAGTTTGTTGATGTGCTTCTTAAGATATGGGCACCACACAACCGCTGCATATTCTAGCTTTGGCCTAACAAAAGTCGTGAACAATTTCTTTAGTATATCGCCATCCATGTATTTAAACGCAATTCTGAAGTTGGAAAGCGTGGCATAGGCTCCTCGCACAATATTCTTTATGTGGTCCTCAGGTGATAGTTTTCTATCTAGAACCACCCCTAGATCTCTTTCTTTATCAGAATTCTTTAAAGATTTCTCACATAATATATAGGTTGTGTGGGGTCTATGTTCTCCTATTCCACATTCCATAACATGGCATTTATTAACATTGAATTCCATTTGCCAAGTGGCGCTCCATGTACTTATTTTGTCCAGGTCATCTTGAAGGGCATGACAATCATCTAAGTTTCAACTTGAGAACGCTCTCAACTGTGTGTTCAATGCCAGGTGTGCACTCTGCGAGTCACAGTATATAAGTCCACTGCATTTGTCTTTTAAAAATTCAGTGGCAAGGTATATGCCTGCAAGTTCGGTTTGAGTTGTACTTGCCCAGTCATTGACATGCTTCATTGCAGTATGTACGAGAGAAGATTGTTCAAATATATTACATGCACATCCGGTACATCGTCCACCTTCTTCTACAGAGCCGTCGGTATAGTACTGATACACATCGTTACCCATACTCTGAGTACTTTCAGTGATGCTTTTCAGTATTAACTGTTTTAATAATGTAGAGTGCACACTATCTTTCTTGGGCGCATTTACAAAATCAACTGATAGATCCCAGTTATCCCATGGAGTAATTGGTTGATTAATCAATAATTGAGTTGGGTACATATTTAATATTTTGATGGAGTTGGCTACCTTGTAGAACCAAAATACATAATAAGATTTCGTTCTTCTTCTATAGACCTCAGGTGAGTGCAGCAAATTAGAAAGTTTAGCTTGAAACTTCATGTGTTGTCTAGATCTACTCAATGCCTTCACGCCGAAAACTGTGCTAATAGACAAAATTCTCTCACTTATGGTAGGTAATTTTAACTCTGCTCTCATATTAACTATTCTCGTGGACTTTGGGGCTCCAAGGACGAGACGCATAGCTTCATTTTGCAAGGTTTCAAGAGATTTCAGCTCTTTGTCAGTATACAGTGTGAGATGTAGAGCATTGTAGTCAATCACAGAGCGTATAAATGATACATAAAACATTCTAGCAAGTCTCACGTTAATTCCATGATTGACACCAACAAGGACCCGCAAGGGCTTTAATCTCTCCCACAGTCTCCTCTTGAGAGAAGAAAGGTACCCAGGGTCGTTAATGGGGACACCAAGGTATCTGTAAGACTCGCAGTTCTCAAGTGCTCGCCCATCTATATGATAATTGGGTGGTGGAATACCACATGGAATGAGGGCACGAGTTTTCTGTACAGAGATAAGCAGGCCACATTCCTTAGCTCTAGTAGCAAAAGCATCGAGCAGAACTTGCATTCTAGGCTCGGAGGCAGCCTGTAAACATATATTTTCAGCATAACAAATGAGTGTCTTCATTATTAGTTGGAAGATCTTTAATAAGTTTATGCATCAGAACATTGAACAACAAGGGCTGAGGACCCCTCCTTGTGGAGTTCCCAGTTCAAAGTGTTTGCTCTCTGTGCTTTTAACACCATTAAATAAAACATATGCTGTTCGATTAGACAAAATAGCCCTTTATCCATTTCAGTAATTTTCCTTGTGTTCCCAGCTCGGCAAGCTGTTCCAGTATGATTTCTCCGTTTGCTGTATCAAAAGCTGCTGCTAGGTCGATGAAGACTGTTTGAGGGGAAGCTTCAACATGTGCGAAGTAATCAGCAAAACAGTGTTGTGCAATAATCCTGTGGACGACCTGGGAGACCCGCGCCCTAGAATAGGGAAGAAGGGAAACCGGGTCCACCCAAAGCGCGTCCCCTGCCACGAAGGCTGTGGCGCGCAGATAATGGCGAAGAGCTGCAACCAGACACAAAACATGATGCACCCCCGGGCGAACCAACCAAGCATCAACAACCCAAAAACCCCTTCGAAAAGCATCAGACTCATTCTTCGCCAGAAAAGAAGGAGAAGGCTGTAAAAGAACAAAACAACCACTAGGACCAAAAGAGCAGAAACCCCTGCACCGGAAGAGAGCATGAAGCTCCCGACCCGACCTCCAGAGGCCAATGGCAACAAGAAAAAGAGCCTTTAGAAAAACAGTCCTGAACCAAGGGGGCCACCACAAACAGAGGAGGAGAGAGAAAAGAGAGCACCCCGTCCAATGACTAAGACGGCTCAGACGGCGCATGAGCTGGCCGGAGGTGAAACAATGCCCGAGAAAGCTTGTGGAATGGAGCAGAAGTGACATCCACCCCGAATGTAAGCTGCAGCGGCTCCGCCAGCACCACACGATACGAGGTGACAGTATTTGACATAAGATGACGATTCTGAAACAATCAAGAGAGAATGAACAAAACAATCTGATCAGAAATCGAAGACAACCTACGAAGAGACAAAAAATGCCGAAAAGACCGCCAGGAAATTTCATACTGCCGTTTAGACGAAACTCGCAGGTGGGACACCATCAACGAAGCCACCTGATCACCATACAAGGGGTAATACACCTAAGTCAAAAAGACCAGACGCGAAGAGTGGAGGAGAAGATCGAACCAGCCACGTACCGGACTGGACCGATCTGCTGAAAGAGGCGGAGCCGCGGGAAGACACTCGGGTTCAGACATTGAGAAAGAAGCTCCTGAAACCAGGGCTGGGCCGGCCACCAAGGAGCCAACAGGACTACTCTCCCCTGTTAAGTCTTTAACCGAGCCAGGATCCGGAGCAACAACTGGACCGGTGGGAAGAGGTACAGGTAACTCCATCTCGACCAGTCCAGCTGTAAGGCATCGACCCAGATGGCCTCGCAGTCTGGGAAGGGCGCCACATAAAGTGGAAGACGCCTCGACCACGCCGATGCAAAGAGGTCCACCTCTGGGCGCCCGTACGTCCGGCAGAGCCAACTGAAGAGTCGGCGTTGACCGTCCATTCAGTGGAAAGGGGAATGAACCGAGACAGGCCCTCTGCCAGGATGTCTGACACCCCCTGAACATGAACTGTCAGGAAAGCCAAACCCCAAGAACTCAGCAGAAGAGTCACTCGAAGCGACCAGCCCCACAGAACCAAGGACCGCATCAAACCACCACCGCAGTTCAGGCAATGAACCACCCAGGCCCAAAGAACCAAGGATTGCATCAAACCCCACAGTTCAGGCAATGAACCACCGGGGAGCGGTCCGAATGGAGATGGATCGTTGCCCTTTGAGCGACACGAATCCTCTGAAGCGAATGCCACACCGCCGCAAACTCCAGTGCCATGCTGTGAGCTCAACGGAAGGACGGACCTCACCGACCCTGGCCGGCCTGGTGAGGTTTGTCACAAACCCCCAGCTGAGAGACGAGGCATACGTGAACACATCGAGCGAGGCTCCGGGAGGCACCACGGAACAGAACGTTCAGAAGAACGACGTGTGACCCGGGTGCCCTCCAAAAACAGCCGGAGGTGGGACCGCAGTCGAAACAGCATCGCAGGAGGGAGAGACAAGGAAGCGGTCCGAGAGTCCCACACAAGACCCAGCCAAGTCCGAACCTGAAAGGGAACCAAATGGGACTTCCTCCAGTTCACCATGAACCCGAAACCGGTGAGCTAGGAAAGAACCAAATACCAGGCGAGCAGACACCGGGACTGGCTGGGATTGTACACCTGCCAGTCGTCGGTAAGCCAGAACTTGAACCCCTAACAAACGCAAACGGGTCACCAGGACCCGGGTAAGGCATGTGAACACTTGAGGTGCCAGATTCATGGAATGGGAATGCACTGCGAGAAATGCCCCGGGTTCGGACACAGTTCAAGCAGCGTCTGAAAACAAGCTGGGCCGGCCACCAAGGGGCCACGAGGACTATGCTCCTTGGGAAGGACTATAACCGAGCCAGAACCCGAAGCAACAGCTGGACCGGGCGAAGAGGTACAGATAACTCCATCTCGACCAGTCCTGCCGAAAGGCATCTACCGCGAACGCCTCACAAGCGGAGAAGGGCGCCACATAGTATGGGAGACGCCAAGACCACGCCGACCCAAAGACATCCATGTCCAGGAGTCCGAACGTCTGGTAGAGCCAATGAAATTGGCGACAACCGGCCAATCTGTCAACAGAGGAATGAACCAAGGCCATCCGCCAAGACGTAAGACACTCCCAGGACATGAAAACACACACACAGCCAAACCCTGAGAATCCAGCAGACGAGCCACTCTAAGGGACCGAAGGAACCTAAGAGAACCCCGTGGTTCTGGCAATGAACCACTGGAGAACAGTCCGAATGGAGCCAGATGGTAGAGCCCAGAGTGACCCAAACCCCTCCGAAGCGCAACCAGACAGCCACGAACTCCCAAACCGTGCTGTGAGCCCGCCGGAAGGATGGACCCCAACGTCCCCACTCGCCCTGGTGAGCACTGGTCACAAAGCACCATCCGAGAGACAACCCGTCTGTGAATACATCGAGCGAAGGCTTGGGGGGGGAGCCAAGGCACAGAACCCCGAAAAACCCCGAAGAGGAAGCCGGTGACGCAGCAACCGACATAAGACCCCGGAGGACGAACCCAACGATCGCGAGAGAGGCGGAAAGGACATCCCCGAAGGAACCAAAACAGACGCCGAAGCCAAACCCGACCCGGCGGGTAGACTAGCACGGCGAAGTTCAGACTCCTGCACAACCGCTCGAGCAACCGCTGAGCAACCGGGACCTCCTCATGCACAGCCGAAGGCGGGACCACAGCCGCAGTAACACTTCTGGAGGGAAAGACAATGAGTGGCCCAATAGCCCTAAACAAGGCCCAGGCCCGAACCGGGATGGAAACAGATGGCAAAGCCTCCCGATCACCAGGACACCCGTCTGGGGGGGGGGGGGGAGCCAAGGAAGGAAGGAAGGAACCACACCCCTGGCGAGCAGACACGAGGACTGACTGGGAGCCCACATCAGCCAGTCGTCGAGGTAGGCCAGACACCGAATCTCAGACTCAGACAGGGCACTAAGATCCGGTAAAGATGCAAAAATTTTTATACCAAGTGCCCATTACAAAATAGGGCAGGCAACAAAAACAGCAAGCCTGAAGCCCACCACCAACCGTGCCAGACCCAGAAAACCGGGGAGGAACGTTCCAAGAAGTGACCTGGAGGTCCAGGGCCACCATCCAGGTACCCGGCCCCCAACAGAAGCCGGAACCCAGAAGGATGGGGCGGATCGACCACGTCCAACGCACCCACGAAGATGACACGACGAAACGCAGGGGAAGCAGCCCACCCCGCCAGCTCTGAACCCCCCAAAGGGGGAGAAGCCGTCCAACGACGCCACCAGAGGCCGGAAGACAGCTCAAAGCGCCCACCAACAGCGGGACCATGCGAGAGGCAATAGAGCAAGCTGCTCCCCCAGCGCCCCGCCAACAGAGAAGGGAACAGAGCCCCTTCCAAGAGAAAAAAAATACACACACATTATGTATATACATACATATACACAAACATACAAGATATGTGACACACACGTGTATACACATGCACACACACACACATGGCATAACAGCACCATCTGTTGCACATAATAGCAACATGCATGCTATACTAAATATGTCACAATTCCATTTCAATGTTTCCAATTGCATCGATAAATTTTATTTTAAGATTTTGATTTATTTTGTTTTTTATTGAATTATTTTGTGTGACACTGTATTGGAATTGAGCTGTGTTGTTTACCATACCGTTCATTTCGTAAGTATAAGTACAGGGGTACCTTGGTTAAGAGTTTAATCCGTTCCTGGAGACAGCTGTAATCTGAAAACTTGTAAACCGAAGCTAATTTACCCAGAAGAAATAATAGGAAATGAATTAATCCGTTCCTAACTACCCAAAAACCTCACGTCAAACTAAATTTTATACCTAATTCATCTAAAGCTACACTACAAAAGTATGTTCAAGTTATTACTTACCCTTGCTGATGACTGCTGTTGACGTATGGAAAATGGTGAGGGGGGGGGAGGAGGAGGCTGAGAGGTGTTACTGTTTGGAAGGGGAGTCCCCTTCCATTGTAACATCAGGCAGTGAGGACCTCTCTGGGGTGTACACTCTGGCACATTTTGCCTGCATACCACTACGTCCTGATTGTGGCTCACTGCTCAATTTTCTCACAACAAAGCGGTCCATTGAAGATTGTTTTTCTTTCTTCGCAAGATTTCTCTGTAGTGAGGCATCACATTGACATTGAAAAGATTTATGCAACGGCCTACTACAGCTTTCTCTGGCCGAGTCGTTTCAATAAAGTTTGCATTTCTTCCACATCTGACACCACTTCTTAATGGTTGTAGAAGGGACATTCTGTACTGCCTCATCCTCCTCCACTGGAGAAACATCCTCAGCTGTGTTTTCTTCTTGTTCCTTTTGAAGGGCTTGGAGTTCTTCGGTGGTCAGTTCTTTGTTGTGTTCTTCCATCAACTCCTCCACATCTGCACCATCCAATTCCAAGCCCATTTGCCGGCTCAGAGTAACAATTTCCTCAACAATAGGCACATCATTTACAGGCTCAAACCCCTCAAAGTCTAGTTCTGGCACACCTTCAGAACTCCAGAGTTTTTCTCCAGCCAGAGATCAGGATTCTCTGAGTCACTCTTGCCAGGCTTTGTCAACTAGTTTTAAAGCACTACAAATGTTAAAATGGTGTTGCCTCACAACACTATGAATACCACTTCTTTTTCTAAATTTTTCAAACCATCCCATGCTTGCCTTAAAGTCTATCGTATCTGCACTCGTTCCAGGGGTTTTCTTTACAAGGTCTTCGTGCAATACCCTGGCTTTCTCACAAATGATGGCCTCTGAAACACTATCACCCATTAACTCCTTGTCATGTATCCAAATTAATAACAACTTTTCCACATCCTCAAGCATTTTTGGTCTTTGTTTCGTGATTGTTCTTACGCCTTTTGCCACTTTAGCACTCATAATGTCCTTTTTCTCGGCAAGTATAGTGCATATCTTGACGTGGATTTGTTGTACTGCCTACAGAGTTCAAAAACACGTGCACCATTTTCATGCTTCCGAATGATCTCTTGTTTTTTCTCTATTGTCATCCTCACATGAGATTTCTTGCCTTGATCCTTACCACTGGCTTTCTTGGGACCCATGGTGAGATATATATATTAACAACTTTTATGGTCAAATGGCCAAAAATCCAACAAAACACTGTAAATCCTGGTTAGAATTCAGGCGGGATAGTCACTAGGGCGAGGCACTGGTAAACTGAGGGGCGATCGCCGTGCCCCCATGAGCTAGGTCAGCCTGTACGCGTATCAACACCCTCGTATTCCAAGGCAACGCTTGTATTCCGATGTAAATTTTCCGAGCAAATCCTGCTCGTAATTCGAAAAAACTCGTAAACAGGGACACTCATAATCCGAGGTACCACTGTATAGATGCCACACCTGTGACAGGTAAAACTATGTTTTTCTTGAAAAACAGCCCATCTGTTGCATGTAAGAGCAACACACAATCTATATTAAATATGTACAATTCCATTTCATTGTTTCTGATTGCATTGATAAATTGAATTTTCATAGATTTTGATATATTTTCATTTTGATTTAATTATTTTGAGTGAATTGCGTTGGAATTGAGCTTGTTGTTTACCGTACCGTTCATTTCGTGAGTATAGTTTATTTTTTTATTTTTTCATATTTTCATTTCACTTTTTAACTGTTTTCTTATATTTCAGTGATGGGAACATCAGATCACTTGATGTTCCCAATTTCTGATGGGAACATCAGACCATTGGGAAGGCATCGAATGAGGGAGTGGGAATGGCAGGGATGACGAGGGGACGGGGAAGTTTGGGATGGTGGGGACGAGGGGATGGGGAATGGAGAATGGTGGAGAGGACAAAGGGACAGGGGAGTGAGACATGGTGGGAAGGAAGAGGGGATGGTGGAGTGGGGAATGGTTGGGAGGCCGAGGAGATGGGTGAGGGGGGAATGGTGGGGAGGACTGGGGGACAGGGAAGGTTGCTGTGGCTGGGTACTGCTAGTTGTTTATAAATATACAGTATATTATATTGTTTACAAATATACAGTATATTATATTGTTTATAAATATACAGTATATTATATTGTTTAAATATTACAGTATACTCTTGCTTTCAGAATCAAAAGTTCTGTATGCATTAGTAAGGCATGAAGAGACAAAATATTTACCTGGTGCTGCCATCTGTGCTGGGTGGAGCTGATATATTAACATCAGTGGGAGTGTCTACTGTTACATATGCATCAGTGTTGGCTGATCCACTGCCTGAGCCACAGCTGCCACTCTCTGTTAACAGCACTGAATCATGAAAATCTAGAAAACATAGGTTTTTAATATAGGTAACTCATTTTACAGTGCAAGAATAACCACCATTTATTATATATAGTATATCATGTAATTGTTTAATTTTGCAATACAGTTTAGGGAGCTAAAATGTGGAGGATTGACAATTATACCATTATGAATAAAGTCTGAAATTGGCGATTATTATTTCACCAAATTATTTAAAGAATCGGGTTTGGAGCATATGTGGCATAGCACTTTGCCACGGACTTGTGAGGGCATGATATTGCCTTCAAGAGCAACCAAGTAGGCTCAGTTCAGAAACTGACATGTACAGTGGACACCTGTTGGAACAGACTCTACCTACCCTGAAAATCATGATGTCAGGGAAATTCCACTTTTACCAAGATTATCATGATCAGTTGTAACAGAAATAACAGATGATTTCTTGTGAAGTGAGCCAATGTAATTGCTTCATGAAAATTCTGTGCCAAAAAGCTTAAAAATTAAACAAAATTTACAAATTACCTTTCCATATAATTATAGTATCAAAAATGTGCACAAGTGTATTCTATATTTTGCACTAATATAATAATAATCTTCAGTATAAAAAAATATAGCAAAGTTTGCATGCAAATGAAGTGTTTGTTATAACAATTTACAATATTTATAATACAGTAATTTGTATGTAAATGTAATATGTATGTAAATGTAAATACATATGTAAAAATAAATATTTTTTATGTAAATGTATTACATTTGTAATAAATGTAAGAGGCCCAGCAGAGGTAGGCTACAGATGTTGAACAGGAGGCACCAGGCAGAAGACTGAGGGGTTAGGTTGGCTGTGACCTCGTGACCAAGGCTATCATCTGGTTGGCAGTCGGGCACATCACAGAATACTTGCCCTGTGGTAGCATTCATTTGTCTTATTTAAACTAGATGTGCCCAATTTCCTTCAAGCAGTCATTTGTTTTGTTATACCCATGGTCTCTTTTGGGAGTTTTCCAAGTTTTGGGGGTTGATCTCTGATCTACTAGCTCCCCTCACTTGTAGTCAAATTATTGTTCTGGATTCCATTAAGTATGGACATGGACCCATATCAAGTATGGGTCACGAAGGCTGATGTGTTGAACTAAGAGTTGGTGGTATCAAAGCTAAGCTAAGCTTTGGAAGTTACCGAGGGACCCTCTTAGAAACCTTCTACGATCCAGGTCAGGGGTCATCCCAATCAGTTCACAACCAAAGGGGTCTCTGGTTCAATTCCTGTGGCAGGACAGACGTTTGGCTCTGTTTCCTTTCACCTTATATCTCTGTTCACCTAGCAGAAAATATGTACAGTACATGGAAGTTAGGTCATCTGTGCCTAACCTTGTGGGTTGCATCTTGGGGAAAGTCAGTTGCTGGCCTGGGGTAAGGGGAGACCTTAATAAGCCTAACAGGCTTCGTGTTCCCCAACAATGGGAAACTGAAAACCATAATTTCAGCATATTTTATATACAAGTACATAACATTTTGGATACAATGGTAAAACTTCAACGCGTGACAATTACATGCATGTCTCAAGTGAATGGCAATGCAAAAGTTCTGAAGGGTAACGGTTTCAAACTTCAATTACCAAGATTTTTTTCTTTTGTAGGGATATTCCTGTTTGGGCCTTAAGCGTCTGGCAGGACCAGTAAGTGTTACTCATTTCTTACTTAAGCGGTGGAATGATTACCATTCCTCATTAATAAATTTTATGTATTTGAGCTTATTTGAATGTGTTTAGTGAATGGTAAAACAAATATGGTTTAAAGAAAAATGTATATATTTTGCCTAAACCATGGACATAAAGAAAACAAAGATACTAGGGTACAGTATTAATATTTTCACTATTTACCAATATCAATAGTAGCAGATCCTGGTGTTTCACGTCCACTGAGAGCTACTAAAGAAGATGCAGATGACACAGATGACTGCCGAGAATGCCCCAGACTATTGATAGTGGAAGTAGTCATGTTACTTGAGGAGATCTGTAACATTTTTAAAATTTTCCTCAAGTTATTCAATATACAGTACTATCATCTAAAAATTTTCATTAACTTGGATCACACAGTTGATGCTAGATACTGAACTGTATATTAATTATTCAAACTCAAAATAAAATTAAAGCAGCAATACAATCTTTTATGTACAAGCTACGTATATAATTTTCACATTTGAATGAGTCAATAATTATGATAAAATAGCACAGAATACAAGAAAATTCTAAAAACCACAACAAAGTACACATCAGATTAATAGAAGCTCACAAGATCAGCTTGATGGGTGGTGGTGGTTGGCAGTGGCTGAGTCTCCTGTTGTGTGGGGCTGTTCAAGAAATCAATCAAAACTTCATCTCTGCTGGTGCTGCCCTTTTTCTTTGCACTATTCTTTTTAATTGTGGATTTTGGAGAGGAAGTAAGGGAGGCTCCATGTTCTGCTTGGAGACTAGTTCCGTGTGCAAAAGTTGAAGTCCCACTGACACCATAACTGCTCAAGTTGGATGGCACACTTGAAGAGCTGTGTAATCCTGATCTGTAAATATTACAAATAATGATAGTATTAAATGCACTGCATAGAGCTGAACATCCTGCATACAGTATCATATATTCTCTGCATACTTATGCAAGTTTGGTAGTACAGTTAGGTTTGTTTTCGACTCACAATTGGGATTCCCAGGTTCAAATCCCGGGTGAGACAGAAATGGTTGGGCATGTTTTCTTTCACCTAATGTTGCTGTTCACCTAGCAGTAAATGGGTATCCAGAATTTAGGCAATTGTTGTGGGGTTGCATCCTGGGAAGCGTCAGAAGTTTGACCTTGATATAAGCCTGAAGTATATATATACACAGGCATTCTGTCCCCAACAAAATGAATTACAAAACTGTTCTGTTCCAAAGCCAAATAAACCCTTTAATTTGGTATTATTTACTTGGGTAAATTTTTAATTAAACAATATTTTTAGGCTTTTGTTATCTTTTATCAATTAGATATCCGATACATTATAACCACATTAACTTAAATTATTAAAACTGAAACCTGCCACTTTCATGCTTATTGCAAAAGTAACAAGTTAATTCATATGATTTAATTCAAGGATTTGAAGCCATAATTTCAACCTAATTTATGTTTAGTTACATCATATTTAAGTACAGTATAGTGATGAAATCATAAAAAAAGCTCACCTTTCATAATTAGTTAAAGGAGGGGTGGTTCTGGCAGCATCATACTTAAAAGATGGCTTTAAGGTGGCCGAGTTTCTTCTTTCTTTATTAAGAACTGTGGCAGCCTCGCTGTCTAGCTTATTAAGGAGGTGCTCAGCTCGACCAGCCAAGTCAGTTATCCAAGACATCTTTAATTCTTCAGCTGCAAATAAAAAATTTAAATGAGCTAAAAATACTAAACTTCTGCAATTCTTATTATTTCCTAATAAATTAAAATATAAATTGACACAAGGCACAGGGTTGAGTTGATCCAGCCTGCAAGGAAAATATGGCTGGCATTCTGTTTGCGTGTCAAGTCACATGTGCATTAGTATGTCACACCAACTTAGAGAAAGGGGGGTGGAGGTTTCTGTTTAGGTCCAGTTCAAACATTATATCTGCCTTATAATTTACAAGCTTTATTATTCCAAACAGAAGACATTCATTTGTTTTAGGTGATGACTTTTATTTGTTTATTTTCAGTTAATGATTTTACTGTAAATGTTTTTATTTAAAGACGGCTGTCATATATCAACACAAGCAATTTAAAAATTCAAAATATTATCTTTATTTACTGGTAATGCTGTGAGCCCCAAATTTTGCTTATTCCCTTTGGTATCTTAATACTGTACTAGGCAATGCATAATACAGCATCTACAAATTTGTACAAATTTGGCTTTGCTTTAAGTTTCTGCAGCTTGCAGCACTCCATACGATATTTGACCGAAACACTCTGCATACTAGTGGCTTTAGGTATAGTATGTACTAGCTCTATCTATAAATCAATCAGAATGTTTGTAACTCTGCATCTATATATGTACTTTTCCTAAATAAAATATTATTATTATTATTATTATTATTATTTATTATTATTATTATGATCACTCTCTAATGGTTTTCCTTCAAAAATACTTTCATTCAAGATTTTATTCACTACTTCACAAATTAGTCAATGAAAAGGAGTAAATACAAAAATACAGAACAATGCCACTTTATCATTGTGACATCGTGTGGGGGAACAGGAAGCCAGAGTGTACTCATACACATTAGGCTTTTATGGAGGTCCCCCCCCTACCTCCTAAGGTTGAATTACTAACCCCGCCCAGATGCAACCCCACAACAAGCTGACTAACTCCTGAGTAACTACTTACTGCTAGGTGAACAGGGACATCAGGCAAAAGGAAATGTGCCCAACCATTTCTGTCCCACCCGGGATTTGAACCCAGAATTCTCGATTGTGTGTCGAGAATGAACCAGACTATACTGTACTACCGGGACCCTTGCAGTCAAATGAATCTGCAGTCAACACCACAAAACCCAGCAGTTCCTGCGGCGTCAATTCATGCCACAACCAAGTCAGTTATGTATCAAATATGCTTGCATGTACACACAAAATATGACAATAGATAAGTGAAATGGTGATATCAGAGATCAACTTAAAAAAAAACTATCGTAAATGTAATGAAATGCCATTTTCTGGGTAGAGCCCGGAGGCTCCCTGGAGCCAGGGAGTCTCGGGGCTCCCCAAAAGAAAAAAGGGTTGTGGGGAATCACAATACAGCAATACACAACTGAAAAATAAGACTGGTTCAACAGAAATAATGAACAGCAAGAGATTACAAAAGAAAGGAAACTAACCAGATGGGCAAAAAATTTATGGAGACAAAGTATTAAATGTGCAAAAACCATAAATGATCAGTTTCAAAGTGCATTTGCATAAAAGGAGGATCTCACAACACACACACTATAAACTTTACAGCATAACTTAGATGTGCCTAGAGACAATGCAATGAAACTGTTTTAAGATTAAGCCAGACCAAAGCAGTAGGGACAGACAGAATTTCACTTAGGTAACAGAATTGGTTTCTACCAATAAGTGCACACAAGAAGAATTTACTTGCAGAATAAGCCAACTATAAAGTTCTCATAGTCAAAAGACTGAATCCTAACATGCTGACTAACACATAACTAAGAGTACAGTGGTACCTCAGCTTACAAATTTAATCTGTTCC
>WNGS01164858.1:66957233-66972047 GCA_020271785.1 Procambarus virginalis
CAGAGACGGTTCATAAACTGAATTTTCCCATAAGAAAATATGTAAATTGAATTAATCCGATTACACACTCCCAAAAATATTAACTTCAAAGTAATATTTTATACCTAATTCACCCAAATCGTTAGTACTAAAGTTTGTACAATTTATTGCTTACCTTTATTGATGACTCTTGTTGGCCTATGGAAGATGGTGAGGAAGGAAGGGGGGGGGGCAGGAGAGGGTGTTAGTGTTTGGAAGGGGAGTCCCCTTGCATTATAACATCAGGTAGTGATGACATCTCTGGGGTACTCTCTTCCCTACGTTTTGCAGGAGTACCACTAGGACTTGGTTGTGGTCACTGCTTGCTTGTCTTACTAAGAATCTATTAGACAGACTGAAAATCTTACTAAGAACATTTTAACACTTGTCTGTAGCGAGACATCACATATGTCATTTAAAAGGTCAATGCAATGGCTGTTTACAGCTTATCTGGGGGAGTTTCTCAACAAAACTTGAATTCTTCCCATACTTCACACATTTTCTGAATGAGGAAGGGACATCCTCTACTGTCTCTACTCACAACTATTTTCTTAGGCTGAACTTTAGCAACTGACTTCTTGGGACCCATGGCGAGATATATATAATTACTTTTATGTTCAAATACCCAAAAATACCGAAAAACGCTGAAATTCTTGCAAAGTTAGGAGTCTAGGGAGCATGGTAATGAAGCATGACTGTGCCACCACGCGCTAGGTTGGCCATACAGTATCAACAAATTACGTTACCCGAGGCAAAGTTCGTAACCCGATCGAGATTTTATGAAGAAATTTGGCTTTGTAACTCGTAAAAGTTTGTAAAAAAGGGCATTCGTAAGCTGAGGTGTCACTGTACAATAATTGAAGGTTATTTAATACAAATTTAAGAATATAATTTATACAACTTGTCATGATACTATGTAAGGGTACTAATATACCAACTCGTCCTCCTAATAGTACATGGCATTTTGATGTATACTTTCCCTGAGGTCAAAAACTGACATACTAAAAATGGTTTAGCGCTTGCAAAATTGAGTGATGTTCTGTTTTCTATTTGTGGGTCCTTGGGTAGATTTGGTTTGGGCAATTTAGTACCAATTTAGTACGTTGGGAATGCTTGGGGAATGGGCTGGAAAATACAGATATCATTTAAGGCTAAATTAAGATGGGCTCTGAATGGAGTTCTTTTAGAATAATTTTATAATAAAGATGAATAGTGTACATTGTTTAAAAGCACACCTCTATACACATAGAAGAGCAACTTCCCCAAAATTGATATTCAAAATACTTAGCTATTCTTTGCTGGTTGATAACACTGCAAGCATAATTGAAACCCTATTGTCAAAAATCTTCTTCACTGGATAATTAATAATGATTTCATTAGAATCCATGTAGAAAATATAACTCAATAATTGTGGTTGCAAATGTGTCAACAAACTTAATATTTAATTTTCTCTTGATTTAACCCACCGTCTTCACTCTTCAAACTCCTCTCCATTTCCTTCAGGTATGTTGAAGAGAAGTCTGTTCTGGTGAATAAGTGCAGAGATGAGTTTCTGTTAATGGATATTAATAATTAAACAATAAGACTAGAAACAAATCTATGCAATATTACTTTAAAACTTTAATTAAAGTTTGGAGGTGGATTTAATTTTACTGTGTTCATTTGCGTCAGCCAAATTTTAAAGATTTACAATTTGCATAGAATATTAATACAGAGAAATAACCAAGCAAAATGCAAATTTAAAGGACCAATTAAAACCGTACGTTTTGGGGGATACCATTTTATTACTAATAAGACTATACAGTACTGTATAAGGCTCACTTATCCAAATTACATGGGAAGGATCTCCTGCCAGATAAGCCAGACATGCGGATAAGCAGAATTCTTACTGGAAAAGCCCAAAATTTAACATACTCAATATCTTTTTCCACAACCAATTTAATTTAAATTGCCACAAACTATAATTATAAATATTTAAATACAGTACAGTATGTTGACCAGACCACACACTAGAAGTTGAAGGGACGACGACGTTTCGGTCCGTCCTGGGACCATTCTCAAGTCGCTTGTGATGAGGAGGTAGAGAACGGAGGGTAATAAATAGGCAAGAGAGAGGTGAGGAGGAAAGTAAGGTGTAGAGAATAGTAGTAATAATGAGAACTGCGAAGGCCTATTGGCCCATAACGAGGCAGCTCCCATTATAACCACCGAAGGAAAAGTAATAGGAATAAGAAGAAGCTATCCTCTTCTTATTCCTATTAACTGCTATCCTCTTCTTATTCCTATTACTTTCCTTCGGTGGTTATATAGTACTGATACACATTGTTACCCATACTCTGAGTACTTTCAGTGATGCTTTTCAGTATTAACTGTTTTAATAATGCAGAGTGCACACTATCTTTCTTGGGCGCATTTACAAAATCAACTGATAGATCCCAGTTATCCCATGGAGTAATTGGTTGATTAATCAATAATTGAGTTGGGTACATATTTAATATTTTGATGGAGTTGGCTACCTTGTAGAACCAAAATACATAATAAGATTTCGTTCTTCTTCTATAGACCTCAGGTGAGTGCAGCAAATTAGAAAGTTTAGCTTGAAACTTCATGTGTTGTCTAGATCTACTCAATGCCTTCACGCCGAAAACTGTGCTAATAGACAAAATTCTCTCACTTATGGTAGGTAATTTTAACTCTGCTCTCATATTAACTATTCTCGTGGACTTTGGGGCTCCAAGGACGAGACGCATAGCTTCATTTTGCAAGGTTTCAAGAGATTTCAGCTCTTTGTCAGTATACAGTGTGAGATGTAGAGCATTGTAGTCAATCACAGAGCGTATAAATGATACATAAAACATTCTAGCAAGTCTCACGTTAATTCCATGATTGACACCAACAAGGACCCGCAAGGGCTTTAATCTCTCCCACAGTCTCCTCTTGAGAGAAGAAAGGTACCCAGGGTCGTTAATGGGGACACCAAGGTATCTGTAAGACTTGCAGTTCTCAAGTGCTCGCCCATCTATATGATAATTGGGTGGTGGAATACCACATGGAATGAGGGCACGAGTTTTCTGTACAGAGATAAGCAGGCCACATTCTTAGCTCTAGTAGCAAAAGCATCGAGCAGAACTTGCATTCTAGGCTCGGAGGCAGCCTGTAAACATATATTTTCAGCATAACAAATGAGTGTCTTCATTATTAGTTGGAAGATCTTTAATAAGTTTATGCATCAGAACATTGAACAACAAGGGGCTGAGGACCCCTCCTTGTGGAGTTCCCAGTTCAAAGTGTTTGCTCTCTGTGCTTTTAACACCATTAAATAAAACATATGCTGTTCGATTAGACAAAATAGCCCTTTATCCATTTCAGTAATTTTCCTTGTGTTCCCAGCTCGGCAAGCTGTTCCAGTATGATTTCTCCGTTTGCTGTATCAAAAGCTGCTGCTAGGTCGATGAAGACTGTTTGAGGGGAAGCTTCAACATGTGCGAAGTAATCAGCAAAACAGTGTTGTGCAATAATCCTGTGGACGACCTGGGAGACCCGCGCCCTAGAATAGGGAAGAAGGGAAACCGGGTCCACCCAAAGCGCGTCCCCTGCCACGAAGGCTGTGGCGCGCAGATAATGGCGAAGAGCTGCAACCAGACACAAAACATGATGCACCCCCGGGCGAACCAACCAAGCATCAACAACCCAAAACCCCTTCGAAAAGCATCAGACTCATTCTTCGCCAGAAAAGAAGGAGAAGGCTGTAAAAGAACAAACAACCACTAGGACCGAAAGAGCAGAAACCCCTGCACCGGAGGAGAGCATGAAGCTCCCGACCCGACCTCCAGAGGCCAATGGCAACAAGAAAAAAGAGCCTTTAGAAAAACAGTCCTGAACCAAGGGGGCCACCACAAACAGAGGAGGAGAGAGAAAAGAGAGCACCCCGTCCAATGACTAAGACGGCTCAGACGGCGCATGAGCTGGCCGGAGGTGAAACAATGCCCGAGAAAGCTTGTGGAATGGAGCAGAAGTGACATCCACCCCGAATGTAAGCTGCAGCGGCTCCGCCAGCACCACACGATACGAGGTGACAGTATTTGACATAAGATGATGATTCTGAAACAATCAAGAGAGAATGAACAAAACAATCTGATCAGAAATCGAAGACAACCTACGAAGAGACAAAAAATGCCGAAAAGACCGCCAGGAAATTTCATACTGCCGTTTAGACGAAACTCGCAGGTGGGACACCATCAACGAAGCCACCTGATCACCATACAAGGGGTAATACACCCAAGTCAAAAAGACCAGACGCGAAGAGTGGAGGAGAAGATCGAACCAGCCACGTACCGGACTGGACCGATCTGCTGAAAGAGGCGGAGCCGCGGGAAGACACTCGGGTTCAGACATTGAGAAAGAAGCTCCTGAAACCAGGGCTGGGCCGGCCACCAAGGAGCCAACAGGACTACTCTCCCCTGTTAAGTCTTTAACCGAGCCAGGATCCAGAGCAACAACCGGACCGGTGGGAAGAGGTACAGGTAACTCCATCTCGACCAGTCCAGCTGTAAGGCATCGACCCAGATGGCCTCGCAGTCTGGGAAGGGCGCCACATAAAGTGGAAGACGCCTCGACCACGCCGATGCAAAGAGGTCCACCTCTGGGCGCCCGTACGTCCGGCAGAGCCAACTGAAGAGTCGGCGTTGACCGTCCATTCAGTGGAAAGGGGAATGAACCGAGACAGGACCTTTGCCAGGATGTCTGACACCCCCTGAACATGAACTGTCAGGAAAGCCAAACCCCAAGAACTCAGCAGAAGAGTCACTCGAAGCGACCAGCCCCACAGAACCAAGGACCGCATCAAACCACCACCGCAGTTCAGGCAATGAACCACCCAGGCCCAAAGAACCAAGGATTGCATCAAACCCCCACGGTTCAGGCAATGAACCACCGGGGAGCAGTCCGAATGGAGATGGATCGTTGCCCTTTGAGCGACACGAATCCTCTGAAGCGAATGCCACACCGTCGCAAACTCCAGTGCCATGCTGTGAGCTCAACGGAAGGACGGACCTCACCGACCCTGGCCGGCCTGGTGAGCACTTGTCACAAACCCCCAGCTGAGAGACGAGGCATACGTGAACACATCGAGCGAGAGCTCTGGGAGGCACCACGGAACAGAACCCCGAAAAACCGACAGAGGAAGCCGGCGATGCAGCAGCCGACGCAAGGCTCTCGGAACCGGACCCATCAATCTTGAGAGCCGTGGAAGGGACGATTCCGAAGAAACCAGAACATCTGCCGAAGCTAGATCCGAGTCGATGGGTAGACCAGTACATCGAAGTTCAGGCTCCCGCACAACTGCTCGAACAACCGACGTGTGACCCGGGTGCCCTCCAAAAACAGCCGGAGGTGGGACCGCAGTCGAAACAGCATCGCAGGAGGGAGAGACAAGGAAGCGGTCCGAGAGTCCCACACAAGACCCAGCCAAGTCCGAACCTGAAAGGGAACCAAATGGGACTTCCTCCAGTTCACCATGAACCCGAAACCGGTGAGCTAGGAAAGAACCAAATACCAGGCGAGCAGACACCGGGACTGGCTGGGATTGTACACCTGCCAGTCGTCGAGGTAAGCCAGAACTTGAACCCCTAACAAACGCAAACGGGTCACCAGGACCCGGGTAAGGCATGTGAACACTTGAGGTGCCAGATTCATGGAATGGGAATGCACTGCGAGAAATGCCCCGGGTTCGGACACAGTTCAGTTCTGAAAACAAGCTGGGCCGGCCACCAAGGGGCCACGAGGACTACGCTCCTTGGGAAGGACTATAACCAAGCCAGAACCCGAAGCAACAGCTGGACCGGGCGAAGAGGTACAGATAACTCTATCTCGACCAGTCCTGCCGAAAGGCATCTACCGCGAACGCCTCACAAGCGGAGAAGGGCGCCACATAGAATGGGAGACGCCAAGACCACGCCGACCCAAAGACATCCATGTCCAGGAGTCCGAACGTCTGGTAGAGCCAATGAAATTGGCGACAACCGGCCAATCTGTCAACAGAGGAATGAACCAAGGCCATCCGCCAAGACGTAAGACACTCCCAGGACATGAAAACACACACACAGCCAAACCCTGAGAATCCAGCAGACGATCTACTCTAAGGGACCGAAGGAACCTAAGAGAACCCCCATGGTTCTGGCAATGAACCCCTGGAGAACAGTCCGAATGGAGCCAGATGGTAGAGCCCAGAGTGACCCAAACCCCTCCGAAGCGCAACCAGACAGCCACGAACTCCCAAACCGTGCTGTGAGCCCGCCGGAAGGATGGACCCCAACGTCCCCACTCGCCCTGGTGAGCACTGGTCACAAAGCACCATCCGAGAGACAACCCGTCTGTGAATACATCGAGCAAAGGCTTGGGGGGGGGGGAGCCAAGGCACAGAACCCCGAAAAACCCCGAAGAGGAAGCCGGTGACGCAGCAACCGACATAAGACCCCCGGAGGACGAACCCAACGATCGCGAGAGAGGCGGAAAGGACATCCCCGAAGGAACCAAAACAGACGCCGAAGCCAAACCCGACCCGGCGGGTAGACTAGCACGGCGAAGTTCAGACTCCTGCACAACCGCTCAAGCAACCGCTGAGCAACCGGGACCTCCTCATGCACAGCCGAAGGCGGGACCACAGCCGCAGTAACACTTCTGGAGGGAAAGACAATGAGTGGCCCAATAGCCCTAAACAAGGCCCAGGCCCGAACCCGGGATGGAAACAGATGGCAAAGCCTCCCGATCACCAGGACACCCGTCTGGGGGAGGGGGGGGAGCCAAGGAAGGAAGGAAGGAACCACACCCCTGGCGAGCAGACACGAGGACTGACTGGGAGCCCACATCAGCCAGTCGTCGAGGTAGGCCAGACACCGAATCTCAGACTCAGACAGGGCACTAAGATCCAGTAAAGATGCAAAAATTTTTATACCAAGTGCCCATTACAAAATAGGGCAGGCAACAAAAACAGCAAGCCTGAAGCCCCACCACCAACCGTGCCAGACCCAGAAAACCGGGGAGGAACGTTCCAAGAAGTGACCTGGAGGTCCAGGGCCACCATCCAGGTACCCGGCCCCCAACAGAAGCCGGAACCCAGAAGGATGGGGCGGATCGACCACGTCCAATGCACCCACGAAGATGACACGACGAAACGCAGGGGAAGCAGCCCACCCCGCCAGCTCTGAACCCCCCAAAGGGGGAGAAGCCGTCCAACGACGCCACCAGAGGCCGGAAGACAGCTTAAAGCGCCCACCAACAGCGGGACCATGCGAGAGGCAATAGAGCAAGCTGCTCCCCCAGCGCCCCGCCAACAGAGAAGGGAACAGAGCCCCTTCCAAGAGAAAAAAAATACACACACATTATGTATATACACATACATATACACAAACATACAAGATATGTGACACACACGTGTATACACATGCACACACACACACATGGCATAACAGCACCATCTGTTGCACATAATAGCAACATGCATGCTATACTAAATATGTCACAATTCCATTTCAATGTTTCCAATTGCATCGATAAATTTTATTTTTAAGATTTTGATTTATTTTGTTTTTTATTGAATTATTTTGTGTGACACTGTATTGGAATTGAGCTGTGTTGTTTACCATACCGTTCATTTCGTAAGTATAAGTACAGGGGTACCTTGGTTTAAGAGTTTAATCCGTTCCTGGAGACAGCTCGTAATCTGAAAACTTGTAAACCGAAGCTAATTTACCCAGAAGAAATAATAGGAAATGAATTAATCCGTTCCTAACTACCCAAAAACCTCACGTCAAACTAAATTTTATACCTAATTCATCTAAAGCTACACTACAAAAGTATGTTCAAGTTATTACTTACCCTTGCTGATGACTGCTGTTGACGTATGGAAAATGGTGAGGAGGGGGGAGGAGGAGGCTGAGAGGTGTTACTGTTTGGAAGGGGAGTCCCCTTCCATTGTAACATCAGGCAGTGAGGACCTCTCTGGGGTGTACACTCTGGCACATTTTGCCTGCATACCACTACGTCCTGGTTGTGGCTCACTGCTCGATTTTCTCACAACAAAGCGGTCCATTGAAGATTGTTTTTCCTTTCTTCGCAAGATTTCTCTGTAGTGAGGCATCACATTGACATTGAAAAGATTTATGCAACGGCCTACTACAGCTTTCTCTGGCCGAGTCGTTTCAATAAAAGTTTGCATTTCTTCCCACATCTGACACCACTTCTTAATGGTTGTAGAAGGGACATTCTGTACTGCCTCATCCTCCTCCACTGGAGAAACATCCTCAGCTGTGTTTTCTTCTTGTTCCTTTTGAAGGGCTTGGAGTTCTTCGGTGGTCAGTTCTTTGTTGTGTTCTTCCATCAACTCCTCCACATCTGCACCATCCAATTCCAAGCCCATTTGCCGGCTCAGAGTAACAATTTCCTCAACAATAGGCACATCATTTACAGGCTCAAACCCCTCAAAGTCTAGTTCTGGCACACCTTCAGAACTCCAGAGTTTTTCTCCAGCCAGAGATCAGGATTCTCTGAGTCACTCTTGCCAGGCTTTGTCAACTAGTTTTAAAGCACTACAAATGTTAAAATGGTGTTGCCTCACAACACTATGAATACCACTTCTTTTTCTAAATTTTTCAAAACATCCCATGCTTGCCTTAAAGTCTATCGTATCTGCACTCGTTCCAGGGGTTTTCTTTACAAGGTCTTCGTGCAATACCCTGGCTTTCTCACAAATGATGGCCTCTGAAACACTATCACCCATTAACTCCTTGTCATGTATCCAAATTAATAACAACTTTTCCACATCCTCAAGCATTTTTGGTCTTTGTTTCGTGATTGTTCTTACGCCTTTTGCCACTTTAGCACTCATAATGTCCTTTTTCTCGGCAAGTATAGTGCATATCATTGACGTGGATTTGTTGTACTGCCTACAGAGTTCAAAAACACGTGCACCATTTTCATGCTTCCGAATGATCTCTTGTTTTTTTCTCTATTGTCATCCTCACATGAGATTTCTTGCCTTGATCCTTACCACTGGCTTTCTTGGGACCCATGGTGAGATATATATATTAACAACTTTTATGGTCAAATGGCCAAAAATCCAACAAAACACTGTAAATCCTGGTTAGGAATTCAGGCGGGATAGTCACTAGGCGTGAGGCACTGGTAAACTGAGGGGCGATCGCCGTGCCCCCATGAGCTAGGTCAGCCTGTACGCGTATCAACACCCTCGTATTCCAAGGCAACGCTTGTATTCCAATGTAAATTTTCCGAGCAAATCCTGCTCGTAATTCGAAAAACTCGTAAACAGGGACACTCATAATCCGAGGTACCACTGTATAGATGCCACACCTGTGACAGGTAAAACTATGTTTTTCTTGAAAAACAGCCCCATCTGTTGCATGTAAGAGCAACACACAATCTATATTAAATATGTTACAATTCCATTTCATTGTTTCTGATTGCATTGATAAATTGAATTTTCATAGATTTTGATAAGTATCCACTCAATTTAACGGCCTCTTTTATACCGATCTGCCGGTATTAACGACCGGTTTGAGGGATCGGTATCTGGAGCCTTGTATACCGGTCTGGTGGTCGATATTACCGACGGTCGGTATTGGGTTTGTTTTGGCATCGGCAGCACCTCACATGGCGACCAGGCGATCATCCAGAGTGGTATATTAAATCTTAACTTTCTTTCAAAATGATTCAGTTTCATGAAGAAAATTCTAAATTATTAATAAAATATTTTAAAACAATTGTTATTAAACAAAATTCTTTGTTTTCTTATTAAATACCTTTTATAGTATACGTAATAGGTATTTTTTTTCCCACGGACCTAGAACGTACTGCGCCTGGCCATGTGACCGCTTTGTTTACTGTTAACTCACGTGGCTGAGAGCAGTGTCTCAGAATATTAGCC
This sequence comes from Procambarus virginalis, assembly GCA_020271785.1. Classification (NCBI taxonomy): domain Eukaryota; kingdom Metazoa; phylum Arthropoda; class Malacostraca; order Decapoda; family Cambaridae; genus Procambarus; species Procambarus virginalis. The sequence continues at coordinate 66,967,192 of WNGS01164858.1, forward strand.
AGAGAAAATCAGATTCAGACAAAAATAGATAAATTCATGATTTCAACAGTTCGTGAAAGTACCCACTGGGAATTCAACAAGTCATGCAGCATCCGCTGGCAACGAGTGCCCTACAAGCCATGCTGCACCCGCCGATGCTGAATTCCCATCAACAAGTTGTGCAGCCTCCGCCGGCAACGAATGCTCTGCAAGCTATGCTGAATTCCCATCAACATGACGTGCAGCCTCCACCAGCAACGAATGCTCTGCAAGCTATGCTGCACCCACCGATGCTGAATTCCCATCAACATGACGTGCAGCCTCCACCGGCAATGAATGCTCTGCAAGCTATGCTGCACCCGCCGATGCTGAATTCCCATCAACAAGTCGTGCAGCCTCCACCGGCAACGAATGCTCTGCAAGATATGCTGCACCCGCCGATGCTGAATTCCCATCAACATGTCGTGCAGCCTCCGCCGGCAACGAATGCTCTGCAAGATATGCTGCACCCGCCGATGCTGAATTCCCATCGACAAGTCATGGAGCATCCGCCAGCAACGAATGGTCTGCAAGCCATGTTGCACCCGCTGATGCTGAATTCCCATCAAAAGTCGTGTAGCCTCCACTAACTATATAAAATATGATTGAAAGACATATAAATTAGTGTAAAAAGTGTTGATAGAGTACATTATTGTAAGTGTTAATGATTATTTAAGCCTTGACAAAAAGATACTGTACAGTGTAAATATACAGTAGAAATAATTTTCAATTGTGAATTAGAATTAGAACTCGTGTGAATTAGTAGTAAGGCTAGCTGTTGTGTGAAGTGAATGCCTGAAAATAAGTGTGCATACTGTATGTACCCTGTATGCAATATAAACAATATAAAACAAGCGCTGCAGAGGATGACGTAATCTTCAAAGCTTCGTAATCTTCAGCTTCAATAAAAGTAAGTCAATTTACCAATTTTATTATAGTATTACAAGATATTATTTTTTTTTCAACAAAAGCTACATATTAGTCTCTGCAAATGTATATTCTATCATTAGCAGAGAAAAGGTGAGCTCAAAATATTTCGTCTTGGCTAGCTCTCAGTGACAAGTCTCGATCGCCATTGTTATGGCCTGGCCGCCACGCCCTGTGTCATAACATTAAAATACATTACCTGCACTGTTCAGGGTAAATCAAAACACATCTCTAAATTTTATTGAGAAAATATTAACAATCACTGATTGATACATGAAATATTTTGCAATACAAAGGAATGAATCAATTTTTTTCCACCCATCTGGACTTGATCAGACCGTGTTCACATATCATCCATGCAGCAGCCAACAGCTGGTTTAATCGTCGGCGTGGCACTAAACTGGAATGCAATTACACAATGAACTTTATTTAATTTTAGTTATACAGTATAAAATATATCTTACCTGAATGTTACTTGAAAAATTACCCGACCCGACCTAACTTCGGAAATAACGGAGCTCCGGAAATAACGACTAGGGTACAGCCCCATATAGGCCGTTAAATTGAGTGGATACTGTATTTTCATTTTGATTTAATTATTTGAGTGAATTGCGTTGGAATTGAGCTGTGTTTTTACCGTACCGTTCATTTCGTGAGTATAGTTTATTTTTTATTTTTTCATATTTTCATTTCACTTTTTAACTGTTTTCTTATATTTCAGTGATGGGAACATCAGATCACTTGATGTTCCCAATTTTCTGATGGGAACATCAGACCATTTGGGAAGGCATCGAATGAGGGAGTGGGGAATGGTGGGGATGACGAGGGGACGGGGGAAGTTTGGGATGGTGGGGACGAGGGGATGGGGGAATGGAGAATGATGGAGAGGACAAAGGGACAGGGGAGTGAGACATGGTGGGAAGGAAGAGGGGATGGTGGAGTGGGGAATGGTTGGGAGGCCGAGGAGATGGGTGAGGGGGGAATGGTGGGGAGGACTGGGGGACAGGGAAGGTTGCTGTGGCTGGGTACTGCTAGTTGTTTATATACAGTATATTATATTGTTTACAAATATACAGTATATTATATTGTTTATAAATATACAGTATATTATATTGTTTAAATATTACAGTATACTCTTGCTTTTAGACTCAAAAGTTCTGTATGCATTAGTAAGGCATTAAGAGAAATATTTACCTGGTGCTGCCATCTGTGCTGGGTGGAGCTGATATATTAACATCAGTGGGAGTGTCTACTGTTACATATGCATCAGTGTTGGCTGATCCACTGCCTGAGCCACAGCTGCCACTCTCTGTTAACAGCACTGAATCATGAAAATCTAGAAAACATAGGTTTTTAATATAGGTAACTCATTTTACAGTGCAAGAATAACAACCATTCTTATATACAGTATATTCATGTAATTATTTAATTTTGCAATACAGTTTACGGAGCTAAAATGTGGAGGATTGACAATTATACCATTATGAATAAAGTCTGAAATTGGCGGTTATTATTTCACCAAATTATTTAAAGAATCGGGTTTGGAGCATATGTGGCATAGCACTTTGCCACGGACTTGTGAGGGCATAATATTGCCTTCAAGAGCAACCAAGTAGGCTCAGTTCAGAAACTGACATGTACAGTGGACACCTGTTGGAACAGACTCTACCTACCCTGAAAATCATGATGTCAGGGAAAATTCCACTTTTTACCAAGATTATCATGATCAGTTGTAACAGAAATAACATATGATTTCTTGTGAAGTGAGCCAATGTAATTGCTTCATGAAAATTCTGTGCCAAAAAGCTTAAAATTAAACAAAAATTTACAAATTCACCTTTCCATATAATTATAGTATCAAAATATGTGCACAAGTGTATTCTATATTTTGCACTAATATAATAATAATCTTCAGTATAAAAAAATATAGCAAAGTTTGCATGCAAATGCAAAAAATGTTTGTTATAAAAATTTACACTATATTTATAATACAGTAATTTGTATGTAAATGTAATATGTATGTAAATGTAAATACATATGTAAAAATATATGTATTTTTTTATGTAAATGTAAATGTATTACATTTGTAATAAATGTAAGAGGCCCAGCAGAGGTAGGCTACAGATGTTGAACAGGAGGCACCAGGCAGAAGACTGAGGGGTTAGGTTGGCTGTGACCTCACGTGACCAAGGCTATCATCTGGTTGGCAGTCGGGCACATCACAGAATACTTGCCCTATGGTAACATTCATTTGTCTTATTTAAACTAGATGTGCCCAATTTCCTTCAAGCAGTCATTTGTTTTGTTATACCCATGGTCTCTTTTGGGAGTTTTCCAAGTTTTGGGGGTTGATCTCTGATCTACTAGCTCCCCCTCATCTTGTAGTCAAATTATTGTTCTGGATTCCATTAAGTATGGACATGGACCCATATCAAGTATGGGACACGAAGGCCTGATGTGTTGAACTAAGACTTGGTGGTACCAAAGCTAAGCTAAGCTTTGGAAGTTACCGAGGGACCCTCTTAGAAACCTTCTACGATCCAGGTCAGGGGTCATCCCAATCAGTTCACAACCAAAGGGGTCTCTGGTTCAATTCCTGTGGCAGGACAGACATTTGGCTCTGTTTCCTTTCACCTTATACCTCTATTCACCTAGCAGAAAATATGTACATGGAAGTTAGGTCATCTGTGCCTAACCTTGTGGGTTGCATCTTGGGGAAAGTCAGTTGCTGGCCTGGGGTAAGGGGAGACCTTAATAAGCCTAACAGGCTTCCTGTTCCCCAACAATGGGAAACTGAAAACCATAATTTCAGCATATTTTATATACAAGTACATAACATTTTGGATACAATGGTAAAACTTCAACGCGTGACAATTACATGCATGTCTCAAGTGAATGGCAATGCAAAAGTTCTGAAGGGTAACAGTTTCAAACTTCAATTACCAAGATTTTTTCTTTTGTAGGGATATTCCTGTTTGGGCCTTAAGCGTCTGGCAGGAGCAGTAAGTGTTACTCATTTCTTACTTAAGCGGTGGAATGATTACTATTCCTCATTAATAAAATTTATGTATTTGAGCTTATTTGAATGTGTTTAGTGAATGGTAAAACAAATATGGTTTAAAGAAAAATGTATATATTTTGCCTAAACCATGGACATAATGAAAACAAAGATACTAGGGTATTAATATTTTCACTATTTACCAATATCAATAGTAGCAGATCCTGGTGTTTCACGTCCACTGAGAGCTACTAAAGAAGATGCAGATGACACAGATGACTGCCGAGAATGCCCCAGACTATTGATAGTGGAAGTAGTCATGTTAGTTGAGGAGATCTGTAACATTTTTAACATTTTCCTCAAGTTATTCAATATACAGTACTATCATCTAAAAATTTTCATTAACTTGGATCACACGTTGATGATACTGAACTGTATATTAATTATTCAAACTCAAATAAAATTAAAGCAGCAATACAATCTTTATGTACAAGCTACGTATATAATTTTCACATTTGAATGAGTCAATAATTATGATAAAATAGCACAGAATACAGAAAATTCTAAAAACCACAACAAAGTACACACAGATTAATAGAAGCTCACAGATCAGCTTGATGGGTGGGGGTGGTTGGCAGGGCTGAGTCTCGTTGTGTGGGGCTGTTCAAGAAATCAATCAAAACTTCATCTCTGCTGGTGCTGCCCTTTTTCTTTGCACTATTCTTTTAATTGTGGATTTTGGAGAGGAAGTAAGGGAGGCTCCATGTTCTGCTTGGAGACTAGTTCCGTGTGCAAAAGAGTTGAGTCCCACTGACACCATACTGCTCGTTGGATGCACACACTTGAAGAGAGATGGTAATCCTGATCTGTAAATATTACAAATAATGATAGTATTAAATGCACTGCATAGAGC
>WNGS01164858.1:67118203-67123203 GCA_020271785.1 Procambarus virginalis
ATACAGATTTAGGCATTTTAGTCGGTCCCAATAGTTTAGATGTTTTACTGAGTGGATTAAAAGATCTCTGCACGCTCTCCAGGTCAGCAATTTCTCCAGCTTTGAAAGGGGCTGTCATTGTGCAGCAGTACTCCACTCTAGAGAGCACTAGCGTCTTGAAAAGTATCATCATCGGTATAGCATCTCTAGTGTGAAAGGTTCTTGTTATCCAACCGGTCATTTTTCTTGCAGTTGTGACGGCTACTTTATTGTGTTCTTTAAATGTAAGGTCTTCCGACATGAGTACACCCAGATCCTTTACATTGCCTTTTCGTTCTATGTTATAATTTGACTGCGTTTTGTACGTGGTTTCCGTTTTTATATTTTATTTTTTTCCGTAGCGCATGACCTGGAACTTACCTTCATCAAACACCATATTATTTTCTGTAGCCCATAGAAAGACCAGATTTACATCTGATTGAGATTCGCCGTGTCTTCTGTGTTGTCTACTCTCATAAAAATCCTAGTGTCATCTGGTGTCCTCCCACCTCTCCACCACCACGAGAGCAAACCCATGTCTCCTCCACCACCACCACAGCCCAACACCACCACCACAGCCACCACACCACCACAGCCAACAACCACCACAGCCAACACCACCACCACCACAGCCCAACACCACCACCACAGCCAACACCACCACCACAGCCAACACCACCACCACAGCCAACACCACCACCACAGCCAACACCACCACCACAGCCCAACACCACCACCACAGCCAACACCACCACCACAGCCCAACACCACCACCACAGCCAACACCACCACCACAGCCCAACACCACCACCACAGCCCAACACCACCACCACAGCCCAACACCACCACCACAGCCCAACACCACCACCACAGCCAACACCACCACCACAGCCCAACACCACCACCACAGCCCAACACCACCACCACAGCCCAACACCACCACCACAGCCCAACACCACCACCACAGCCCAACACCACCACCACAGCCCAACACCACCACCACAGCCAACACCACCACCACAGCCAACACCACCACCACAGCCAACACCACCACCATAGCCAACACCACCACCACAGCCAACACCACCACCACAGCCCAACACCACCACCACAGCCAACACCACCACCACAGCCCAACACCACCACCACAGCCAACACCACCACCACAGCCAACACCACCACCACAGCCAACACCACCACCACAGCCAACACCACCACCACAGCCAACACCACCACCACAGCCCAACACCACCACCACAGCCAACACCACCACCACAGCCCAACACCACCACCACAGCCACCACCACAGCCAACACCACCACAGCCCAACACCACCACCACAGCCAACACCACCACCACAGCCACCACCACAGCCACCACCAACACCAACACCACCACCACAAACACCACCACCAACCCACCCTCAGTAACCGTATATCATAATCCGCTGCTAGGCCCTTCACTCCCAGGGAAAAATCCCGTGAGGCGACCGTCCATGTACTGAATTTTCCCTAGTTTAGCTTCAATTTCCCGGTAAGTGGCAGCAATGGGATCACTTACGAGAGGCCATTACCCAGCTTCCTCCCTCACCACGCCGCGTTCTCCCCTTCCACGTTTTTACCCAAAAACTTTGGCGGATCATCCACTTCATATTTTTATTATTCTACACAAGAATAAGGATAACAAAAATTAACTTACATTTTTTTTTAATATTGGTTAAACCAACCAATTTTTATTTATCAAAGAATAATAACCAAAATGTGCTTAAGAAGTTCCTTAATATTCTTAAAACCACGCGAGAGCAGAAGGCATGGTATAAGGTGCAAAAATAGTTCCACTGAACAACAGGGGTGCAATAAGAACTAAGAGGAAGTAGCTGTGACAACTGCTAGAAAAATTATAGGTTGGATAACACGAACTTTTCAAACAAGAGATGCAATACTAACGATATATTTTTAAGACACTTGTGCTCTCTAGAGTGGAATATTGTTGTACACTAACAGCCCCATTATAAGCTGGAGAAACTGCTGACCTAGACAAAACGTACAGAGCTTTGCTGTCTAAATCCGCTCAATAAAACATCTAAATTATTGTCGCCTTCTAAAACGTTTAAATCCTTATTCTCTACACAGCAGGCGACAGAGAGAAGCATATAATTAACACTTGGAAAATATTAACAGTGACTGGTTCCGAGCCTTCACGCGGGAATGAACAAGGAGGCATGGCAGGAACCTTACCTTGAGATACCTTGATACCTTGAGGTGCTTCCGGGCTTATCGTCCCCGCGGCCCGGTCATCGACCAGGCCTCCTGGTTGCTGGACTGATCAACCAGGCTGTTGGACGCGGCTGCAGGAAGTGCAAAAAAAAAAGGTTTTGCACTTTGCACTGAAAAACCAAGGTGCAATAGGTACGCTACGAGACAACTCTATGAGCATGAAAGACCCAAGACTTTTCAACACTCTCCCTCTACACATAAGAACTTGACAAACACCTCCAAAACTGCTTGATCAATCGAGCTGTCATTCAGGCGCTCGCAGCTGTGTCTTACTGCTAATACTAGTTGACCAGACCACCAACTAGGAGGCTTGGCCAGAGACCGAGCCGCAGGGCGTTGATCCCTGGAACCAATACAAGATTAAGATCAAACCTCTAATTGTGTTTAAACATTATCTTGATGAAAAGACCTGCAAATAATAGTCTACCTGATTAACCACCCCACATCGCATTTCGATCTGCGTGATACCATAGTCTGATTGATCCGACTACAACCATATGAGAGGTTGAGGTAACACACCTGCCCCGTGCCTCGGGAGCGATTTGGTCTGGGTTCGAGTCCTGGCAAAAGAAGATTGACTGGGCGCCAATTCTGACTGTTAACCACCAGTGATTGATACCTGTTTGCTAACCGATTGGCGGGTCGTGTTCCAAGGAAACTAGCAGGTTATGGCTTATCAGAAGCTCTAAGCCTGACTGATAACAGAAATAAAAAAACTCTTCCTTTATTCAACTGTATAAAAAAATACAACACCACCACAAAGCAACAAGGAGACTAGCTTTATTTTTAGCTGCTCAAAATTCGTGTTAACTGGCTAACCCTGTTGTGATATTTGAACACGCTGTGTTCAATGCAATATCTTTAAAGCACGCATCTGCAACATATAACAGATGCAGTTAGCAAGCAACAAATAACATTATGTTCGAGTGTATACAGATGATGTAGACAAACAATCGAACAGGCGGATGGGCATGTAACGCACACTCTCTCCATGAAAGACTTCGACAAAGACTTGCGAATACAATAACAACGCGTCTTCCCACAACGTGAGCGACCTCACTCACATACACAACACGCACGCACGCACACACACACACGCACACACGCACACGCACAACACACACACACACGCACACCACACACACACACACACACCACACACACACACCACACACACACACACACACACACACATCATGGGGGACTTCAATCATGGAAGGATTGATTGGGAGAACAAGGAACCGCATGGCGGCGAGGATACGTGGAGAGCCAAACTATTGGAGGTGGTGACTAGAAACTTCTTAACCCAGCATGTCAGAGAACCCACAAGGATGAGAGGAAATGACGAACCAGCGAGACTCGACCTGGTCTTCACCCTGAACGACTCTGACATAAGAGAAATCGGTTTTGAGGCCCCAGTAGGGATGAGCGACCACAGTGTATTGGAGTTTGAGTACCTGATTGAAGAAGGGTTATTGAACTCGAGGAGAGATACTGAAACCAAAAGGTTAGCATACCGAAAGGGAAACTATGAGGAGATAAGAAAATTCCTAACAGACATAGCATGGGAAACAGAGCTCAGGGAAAAGACGGCCCAAGATATGATGGACTACATCATGCAAAAGTGCAAGGAAGCAGCAAACAAGTTTGTCCCAGTCCAAAAGGAAAACAGTGAAATGAAGATGAGAAACCCATGGTTTAATCAGAGATGTAGGCTAGCTAAGCAGCAAAGTAAAAGGGCATGGAGAAACTATAGGAATAACAGGACACTGGAGAGCAGAGAAAGATACCAGAATGCCAGGAATGAATATGTCAGGATGAGAAGAGAGGCAGAAAGACAATACGAAAACGACATCGCAAGCAAGGCAAAGACTCAGCCTAAATTGCTGCATAGCCACATCAGGAGAAAAACAACAGTAAAGGAACAGGTTATGAAATTAAGGATAGGGGCAGAAGGATTCACTACAAACGACAAGGAAGTATGTGAGGAACTGAATAAGAAATTCCAAGAGGTCTTCACCTTAGAGCAAGGAGTAATCCCAGAGTTAAGAGAGGGGATAGCTAGCCAGGAACCACTGAAAGAGTTTGAGATTACAAGCGGGGAAGTAAAAAAGTGTTTACTAGAGTTGGATGTGACAAAGGCTATAGGCCCAGATGGAATCTCCCCTTGGATACTTAAGGAAGAAGCAGAAGAACTGTGCCTACCACTCTCCATAGTGTATAACAAATCTCTGGCAACAGGGGAACTGCCAGAAATTTGGAAAGCAGCTAATGTAGTCCCGATATACAAGAAAGGGGATAGACAGAAGGCACTGAATTACAGGCCAGTGTCCCTAACCTGCATACCATGCAAGCTGATAGAGAAGATTGTGCGAAGAAAGCTAGTGGAGCATCTGGAGCGAAAGAACTTCGTAACACAGCACCAACATGGATTCAGGGATGGCAGGTCCTGCCTCACAGGGTTACTTGAATTCTACGACCAGGCAACAAAAATAAGGCAAGAAAGAGAAGGGTGGGCAGACTGCATATTTTTGGATTGTCAGAAAGCCTTTGATACAGTGCCACACAAGAGGCTAGTGAAAAAGCTGGAGATGCAGGCTGGAGTGAAAGGGAAGGTACTCCGTTGGATACAGGAGTACCTAAGCAACAGGAGACAAAGAGTCAGTGTGAGGGGTGAGGTCTCAGATTGGCGAGACGTTACGAGTG
>WNGS01164858.1:67128203-67134581 GCA_020271785.1 Procambarus virginalis
CCTTATCTCATTCCACAATCACCTATCCCATTCCACAATCACCAATCCCACTCCACAATCACCAATCCCATTCGGTTCTTATTCTGGTGGCTTTCATCAGTATTACACTATTATCTCCCTGATTCTAAAGCCCCGCGGCCTTAATTGCAAGTCATTATGCCACCATTGATTTTCATCCTCTATAGACAGCGCTTAGAAAAATTCAACCCATTTTAAGACATTTTTTCTCATCCGCCGTCTTAATGACCAGCCGCCACTTTGTCATCCGCTGTCTTAATGACCAGCCGACACTTTGTCATCCACTGTCTTAATGACCAGCCGACACTTTGTCATTCACCGTCTTAATGACCAGCCGCCACTTTGTCATCCACTGTCTTAATGACCAGCCGACACTTTGTCATCCACTGTCTTAATGACCAGCCGACACTTTGTCATTCACCGTCTTAATGACCAGCCGACACTTTGTCATCCACCGTCTTATGACTAGCCATCACTTTGTCATCCGCCGTCTTAATGACCAGCCGCCACTTTGTCATCCGCCGTCTTAATGACCAGCCGACACTTTGTCATCCACCGTCTTAATGACCAGCCGTCACTTTGTCATCCGCCGTCTTAATGACCAGCCGCCACTTTGTCATCCACCGTCTTAATGACCAGCCGACACTTTGTCATCCACTGTCTTAATGACCAGCCGACACTTTGTCATCCACTTTCTTAATGACCAGCCGACACTTTGTCATTCACCGTCTTAATGACCAGCCGACACTTTGTCATCCACCGTCTTAATGACCAGCCGACACTTTGTCATCCACCGTCTTAATGACCAGCCGACACTTTGTCATCCACTGTCTTAATGACCAGCCGACACTTTGTTATTCACCGTCTTAATGACCAGCCGACACTTTGTCATCCACTGTCTTAATGACCAGCCGACACTTTGTTATTCACCGTCTTAATGACCAGCCGACACTTTGTTATTCACCGTCTTAATGACCAGCCGACTCACTTGCGTGGGCGTCATGGTTGTTGCGTCACTCCTCCCTCAGTGGGGCGCCACTCCTCCCTCAATGGGGCGTCACTCCTCCCTCAGTGGGGCGTCACTCCTCCCTCAGTGGGGCGTCACTCCTCCCTCAATGGGGCGTCACTCCTCCCTCAGTGGGGCGTCACTCCTCCCTCAATGGGGCGTCACTCCTCCCTCAATGGGGCGTCACTCCTCCCTCAGTGGGGCGTCACTCCTCCCTCAGTGGGGCGTCACTCCTCCCTCAGTGGGGCGTCACTCCTCCCTCAATGGGGCGTCACTCCTCCCTCAATGGGGCGTCACTCCTCCCTCAGTGGGGCGCCACTCCTCCCTCAATGGGGCGTCACTCCTCCCTCAATGGGGCGTCACTCCTCCCTCAATGGGGCGTCACACCTCCCTCAATGGGGCGTCACTCCTCCCTCAGTGGGGCGTCACTCTTCCCTCAGTGGGGCGTCACTCCTCCCTCAGTGGGGCGTCACTCCTCCCTCAGTGGGGCGTCACTCCTCCCTCAGTGGGGCGTCACTCCTCCCTCTGTGGGGCGTCACTCCTCCCTCAGTGGGGCGTCACTCCTCCCTCAGTGGGGCGTCACCTCTCCCTCAGTGGGGCGTCACTCCTCCCTCAGTGGGGCGTCACTCCTCCCTCAGTGGGGCGTCACTCCTCCCTCAGTGGGGCGTCACTCCTCCCTCAATGGGGCGTCACTCCTCCCTCAGTGGGGCGTCACTCCTCCCTCAGTGGGGCGTCACTCCTCCCTCAATGGGGCGTCACTCCTCCCTCAGTGGGGCGTCACTCCTCCCTCAGTGGGGCGTCACTCCTCCCTCAGTGGGGCGTCACTCCTCCCTCAATGGGGCGTCACTCCTCCCTCAGTGGGGCGTCACTCCTCCCTCAGTGGGGCGTCACCTCTCCCTCAGTGGGGCGTCACTCCTCCCTCAGTGGGGCGTCACTCCTCCCTCAGTGGGGCGTCACTCCTCCCTCAGTGGGGCGTCACTCCTCCCTGAGTATTGCGTCATGGTGCGTCACCCCTCAACCGAGAGCTCGACGCCGCCCTCCCAGCCTCCCGACTCTCCCTTATATTGCAACCCTCTCTTATTGCATCTCTCAGCTCCCATATGCTCTTTTCACTCTTCTTTATCCGCGTTATTACTTCCCCGTGTCCTCCTCCAATCCCCCGCCCTCCCTTATGCGTCCCGCCTCCCTCACTCTCGCCTTCCATCCCGGGCCTGTACTAGCTCCACTCTACATGATGATGATTAAGATTAAGCCATCCAAGAGGTGGCACGGGCATGAATAGCCCGTAAGTGGTGACCCTTTTGAGCCATTACCAGTATCAAAAGATGATACTGGAGATCTGTGGAGGCGCAACTGCACCATGCGTGACGGGAGATGTCTCCCGGACCAAATGGTGTGGGTCCCACTCTACACTATGCTAACCCATATTATACCTCCCATTTCCTCTAATTGACGCCCATCTCCACCAGCGGAACCTACCTTCCCCAGCATCAAAGCTCTCCCTCTCACAGCGTCCCGTACCACCGTTTGTTGTTGTTATAGATTCAGCTACTCGGAACAAGTTCCAAGTAGCACGGGCTATGGTGAGCCCGTAACTTACCTGGCACAGGAGCTGGGCAAGAAGCACTGGCTATGGTTAGCCTCGTGGACAGATGTCTCCCGTGCCGTACCACCCTAATTCCCCAACCTTATACCACACCTGCCCAGCTCATACCCCCTCCCTCACACACACCACACCCCAAACTCTCGGACACCACACCTATCCCTCACAGCCGCCACACCTCCCCCCTCACAGCCGCCACACCTCCCCCCTCACAGCCGCCACACCTCCCTCCTCACAGCCGCCACACCTCCCCCCTGACAGCCGCCACACCTCCCCCCTCACAGCCGCCACACCTCCCCCCTCACAGCCGCCACACCTCCCCCCTCACAGCCGCCACACCTCCCCCCTCACAGCCGCCACACCTCCCCCCTCACAGCCGCCACATCCCTCCCCGCCCGCCCGCTCCGTCGGTATTTACCCAGAACCAGCAGGTTTACCTAGGGATGAATTACCCATGAATAATTCCCTCAGTAATGGCTTCCGCCTTACGCTGCCCACCCACCTTAAACAAGCCAATTTTCTGCTTTCTTCTTTACATACCAACTTATATTGAGTCTTTTATGACTATTTCAGCTGCTCGATTCTATTAATTTTTACCTACTTGGTTGTGCCACTAATGACTATCCGTGAAATTTAAACTTAATAAGTATCTTTAAATACTATGAAGCTCTTAACTACGACGGCCGGCCCGAGGCCAGGCTTGATTTGTGAGAGTTTGGTCCAACAGGCTGTTGCTTGGAGCGGCCCGCAGGCCCACATACCCACCACAGCCCGGTTGGTCCGGCACTCCTTGGAGGAAACTATCTAGTTTTCTCTTGAAGATGTCCACGGTTGTTCCGGCAATATTTCTTATACTCTTACATGTGTTTTGCTCGTTATTCCACAAGGTAATGGTAGTTGCAGAGGTGACTGGCACTCCCCGCACCGTGGGAGTGTCTGACCAGCCTCCTGCTGACACTGACAGCCAGGGCCGCCTCTACACCTTGCTCACCATGCACTCAACACTCAAGCATATATCCAGGGTGAAGCAGGGTGCACCCCTCACAGTAATAAGATTATCGCGAAGATTACGGGCTCACTATAGCCCGTGCTACATAGTTATTTCCTTCTGATTAGCTAAATCTAAAACAACAACAACGGTACGCATTTTTTACATTCACTCCAAAATCTACCACTTACGGGCTATTCACGCCCATGCCACCTCTTGAGTGGCTTAATCTTCATCAATCAATCAACCGTACACCTTGATCAGCTCCGTTCACAGCCCGTCACACAAATGCCAACCCATCCTGCTAAAATAGTACTTATAGTAACTATTTGGTCGAAAGTACTAACATGTAGTGGATGGACCACAAAAAGTTGATTTTTCTATTTGGGAATTTGGCCAAATGGAATTTTTTTTGTTAACTGCAAACATAAATATAGAACCTAATCTAACCTCTGCTAGCAATCCGTGGGGTAATACACGCTATGTTAGGCCTAATACAGTACATATATATGTGGTACATTAGGCCTAGAAATGTTTAAGTTTGAATTTTAGCGTTATTTTTTCTGGTCTATAAAATTAAAAGTACAACAAAGTGACTTTTTTGGTGATCCATCACTAGATATAATGACTATCTGATCGGAAGTACCAATAAGTACTATCATTTTACGCGGATGATAAATACGTCCAGTGAGACGTCATGGATGACGTCTAAATGTTCTCCAAAGTACTTAAGCGCTAATTTTTTTGTATGCGTTACGTTTATTTACGTCATGTTATATTGTATCGAGACGGAGGAGCCCCCCGTGGACCTGACCCAAGTAGCGGAACACACGGTACTACGATTAGGCAAACATTTCTATAAATGTTGTCAATGTGGATTTGATAACGGAAGCGAGTAGTGGGTCGCGCTCCGTGGGTACTAGCCGAGGGGCGCCTGTGTCCACCTGTTGGTTGGACCACTCCACTAGGGACGGACCTCATACCCACCTGGCGGGAACCCACACAATGGTTACACGCAGTTTACAGCTGAGGTAAACTGGTTACAGACACCTTTCATTTGGTCTCCGATGGAGCCCACGACCGTCGGGTTCACTATGCAAGGTCATATCAGGTCGAGCAAGTACCCATACCCAGCCGTCACCCACTCGGTCCAACATAAGTGTTGAAATAATGTCTCTTGATCCTTGCCTCATAGGGCTATTTATTAAGGAACGCTGGAAAGTCTTGAGTTGCATAGTTTGTGCTTGACCCCACTCTGGAATGTCGTCCGTTAATTGTTTGCACCACACGAACGTCTATTTAGCAATATTTTATGATTTATTTGAAGGATATTTGTCAGTCTTCAGTAAGTGTTTGCCTTCACTGTTGTCAGCATACAGAATATACCCACCCCCGCCACAACACCCGCGGTCACCACCCGCCCGCGGCCACCACCCGCCCGCGGTCACCACCCGCCCGCGGTCACCACCCGCCCGCGGTCACCAACCGCCCGCGGTCACCACCCGCCCACGGTCACCACTCACCCGCGGTTACCACCCGCCCGGGTCACCACCCGCCACAGCCACCACCCGCCTACGGTCACCACCCGCCCACGATCACCACCCGCCCACGGTCACCACCCGCCCACGGCCACCACCCGCCACACCACCACCCGCCCAAGCCACCAGTCATAACAATGTTAGGCTTCCCAAATAACTGACAAGATCCACCAATCATCAACACAACTGGTATCGTAACACAGAAAGAAAAGAACCTTATAAATAAACACACACACACACACACACACACCACACACACACACACACACACACACACACACACACACACACACACACACCAAATTACAACTTTGCCAATAAACAAAAGGGTCGGCCACCTACAAAGCTCTGGTGGAGTCAATAGAGAGTTCTCCCTCCCCTAAGACTCCTTCCAGCCCCACCCACCGTCTCCGCCGCCACCCACCCACCTTCACCGCCGCCCCCCACCCACCGTCTCCGCCGCCACCACCCACCTTCACCGCCGCCCCCCACCCACCGTCTACGCCGCCACCCACCTTCACCTCCCCATTCACGTCTTCTCCTTTCATATTTAAAACATTTTATATCTTGTTGTCAGTTATCAACACAAGAGCTCGGGGAAGCAACAATGGCCTGCCCTTACTCTACATCTTCGAAAACAAATATCCGGCCACGTGAAAGGGGCGTGGCGGGTTGTATGTCCAGTAGCCGCCGCCCACTGCCTGCCCCCGCCCACCAGGGTCCTGTGGCCCCCGCCCACTGCCTGCCCCCATCCACCAGGGGTCCTGTGGCCCCCGCCCACTGCCTGCCCCCACCCACCAGGGTCCTGTGGCCCCGCCCACCAAGGGGGGGGGGGGTACTAGAAGTATTACACTCAACTAAAAATATTGCACTCGCCAGTAATCATGCTAAACTCTATACCAGGAATACAAACGCCACAACAACACATTGCAGGCTCTCAATAACTGCAAGATTGCACTCTATAAAACACTCATGATACAAACCTGCGCAACACTAACTATAAATATTACTCAACAGCACTCATAAAGTACTCACATGCAGGCAGTACGTCACTCACTATACGCAAGAAATACTTCACTTTCCATTCACTCGATAAACAAAACCACCTGACACACAGTAAACAAAACCACGTGGCACATGGCTTTGTTTACTCTATGTTTACTTCACCACTTTGTATGTAAGTCTACTTTACCACTTACCGAGGTTCTCCTCTGTAAGTGGTAAG
>WNGS01164858.1:67135916-67167727 GCA_020271785.1 Procambarus virginalis
AATGTCCTAAATTAGCAATGCAAAGACTGCTATAAAAATATGACCTTGGAGTACAATCAATATACAAAAGTTATCACTTTTGTACTGATAAAATTAATAATCACTTTGTGCAGTACATTGAAGTACAAGACAATATTTGAATATTATAAGCATGCATCCAGATTTATTAGCACATTTACAAAACATGTATTCCATGAAATATATATCTAAAACACAATATTTAGTGTTTACATGTTTCAAGAAGCCATGGCACATAATAAGTACATAAGGATATCATCTATGTTCAAGTTAATGTCTGAAGTTGTAAAGCTGCCATGTATAATTCCTACTAAAATATATGGAACCAATGTCCATTCCATAGAAAATCTTAATTCTGTCATATATGGAACTAAATGTGAATTAAAAAACAACTAACTCTGTTTTAATTTTAAATTTCTGCAAGAAAATTTTTGCAAGTAGCTACCGTCGCATCTTATGAGTTCACTCACCAATAAAAATGAGTAGTTAGTCATTTATTAGAAGCGACCTTGAACCATCTCTTTCTGTTATCATTGGTTTAGAAAATTGATAAAAAGACAGTATACAGCATTTATTCCTTAAGTAAACAACTATTAAAAATGTAGTATGTATATATCATTAAACATTTTTGGTTTGTACAGAGAATAGCAACGATAGCCTTTTGGTGAAGTTACTTGTCATTATATCAAAACTGTGTTGATGACAAGCACTGCTCAAGGTTTAATTGATGCCTATCATGTTTATGTATGCTGACAGGTTTGATGACTGGTTAGTAATCTGTTAGCATGAGTGACTTGACAGCAGCTGCACAGTGTATACAACCACATGGCATACACATACGTATACATACGTACGTATGAGACGTGCTACGAAGATGGGAGAAGGACGTAGACACTGTTATACGGACGGCAGGCAATACGGGGCACGGGGCAGAACAGCACAACATGGCAGCTAGGTCGCCAACGGAAAAAAAAGAAAAACACGTATAAGTCATTGCACAAAACCAAACTTTTGAGGATCCATGCAACATGAAACTGATTCTTATCCTAATGACTTTTTAAAAGAATTTATTTGGAATGTTTCTTATGACTAGAAGAAAATGTATCACATACATGTTTTTTGGTGATTGTATGCATGCACAGCAAACAGGACACAATAAAACTGCGCATAGTGTAATACGAGATCACCAGAGAGAACTGAGTGTTGTGATGACAGCCATTAAAAACAGAAACTGATTCTCATTCAACATTCAAATTTAAAGTGTTCAAGGACAAAGTAGTGTAATATTTGGGACAAACATGTGACAATACATGTAGTGATGACCATAAATAAACACTAAGCATAAACTAAAACAGCCTGACAGTAAAGGAATACAGTTAGGCTTTTTCTAAAACAACTAAATTAATGTGCTTTATTTTTCCAATAAATGGAGAGGCACCTTCCAAGGATGGTGAAGTCGATCTGGTACATAACGTGGCAAATGAAAATCGTAATGCATCTTGTGTCAGGCATTGTAAAAAAAATAGAGGAAGCAACTAACTAAATGAATATTAGAAACCTAAACACACTGCACATTGGTGGCTGAAGACAGCATTTAATGCTCCATCTACTAGTTATTATGGGGAAATACTTTCATGAATAGTACGACCCTATATGAATAGAATTTCAAACAATTAAGTGATACAAAAATCCCTTTTATCTTTTCATTACTATTACATTCAGCATACATTTACATTTAAACACATGGTACCAAAACATAAGAACATTTTAATAACTACCTTTGTCTGCATTTGACAAAATAATATTTGCTAAAATCATTTTACAAGGACAGATGACAATCCACATGAACACCTTTATTGAATACAAGAATATATGTGGTTTTATTTATTTTTGCTTCTGAATTTAAGTATATACAGTATACATAAATACTAACAAGGCTTAGTTCTTATGGAATGACAAGCGAGTTAACTCTTCATCTGGAAAATTTTATGTACAATTTGCACTTCTTGAATAGCCAGGAGTAATATTTGTAAATATTGTTATTAATTACTGTATATTCAATTTTATATATAAAAATACTAAATTATCCAATAAATGCAAGGCTACATGTTGAATATACTGGCCCATCTGAGAGATCACTATATACCTGCCTGGACCTGCCCGAAACGCTGCGCGTACTAGTGGCTTTACAAGATTGTAAATACTATGCTATGTATTCTCACAAACCCAGTGTACCTTCTTGTATATAAATAAATAAATAAATAAATAAATACAACAAATATCTGTAAACTGACTTTCATTGACATGGTTCAGATTAATTGCATGAAATCTCACACAACATTTATACATGCTCTAAACCACTACTTTGTCATAGGACAAAAGTAAAATGACACCCACATTGACAAAGCATTTACTTATCGGTTCTGGACATCAAAATTATTTATCCCGAGACTAGAATTTCCATTTCACTCTTACAAACACAAAATGCACAGGATCCAAAAGAACATAGACTGCATTAACAGCACACTTCACAACGAAGTTGAATTATTATACTATATCTTGACATTATCAAATATATACTCCACTCCCCAAGCCCGATGTTAAGACAGTGTTCTCTGATTATGCCTATGGCACCTTACTTCTCAATGATTCTATTCTGCATTTCCTTCCGTATCTTTTGCTCCAGTATGTTGTTATTCTATAGTGCAAATTTGGGACCTGACCCTCCGGTATCTTCCATGTATATATTATTTGATACCTTTCTTGTCTCCTTTCCAGAGAATACATTTTGAGAGCTTTGAAACGGTCCTAATAATTCAGATGTTTTATCATTTCTATGCGTGCCGTATATGTTCTCTGTATGCCCTCTAATTTAGAGATCTCTCCTGCTCTGAAAGGGAAAATGAGTACTAAGCAATACTCAAGACAGGACAGCACTAGTGATTTAAATAGTATTATCATTCCTGTGTGGTTCCTGGATTTGAACGTTCTCATAATCCATCATATCATTTTATTAGCTGCCGCTATATTTGCTCGGTTATGTTTACTAAATGTCAGGTCTTCCAACATCATAATTCCCAGATCTTTTACATGTTGCTTTCCTTCTATGAGGAGGTCTGATTGCGTCCTATACCCAGTGTTTCATTAAAGTTCCTCGTTTACACCATACCTCAGTACCTGGAACTTATCACCATTAAACATGTTATTTTCAGTTGCCCAATCGAATACTTTAGTTATATCTGCCTGTAGTTTTTCAGTGTCTTCTACAGTGGCGATTATCATGCTGATTTTTGTATCATCTGCAAAGGATGACACAAAGCTGTGACTAGTATTTCTATCTATATAAGAGATAAGAATGAGAAACAGCAGTGGTGCAAGGACTGTGCCCAGGGGTACAGAGCTTTTCACTGCATTTGGGCTTGATTTTATTTGATTGACCATCACCCTCTGCATTCTGTTTGAAAGAAAGAGAAAATCCATGCCACACTTTACCTGTTATTCTTACTGATCTCATTTTATGGGCTATCACACCATGGTCATGCCAATACCTTTCTAAATGCCCCAAACTAAATATGCTATACGGTATACATCAACTGTAATCAGCTTTAGCATCTTGTATCCGTCCCTCATGTAGCAATGCTACTACACAATATTCCTTGTGCCTTCGACTCCTTTACTGCACTCTCATGTCTTGACTTCCTACTTATCCTCACCAGCTATCATACTTTACATAACCACATCAATTGTCATTCTTTATATAGCCAAACCAGTTGCCATACTTTACATAATCACACCAGTTGCATTACTTTACATAATCACACCAGTTGCCATACTTTACATAACCCCACCAGTTGCCATACTTTACATAATCACACCAGTTGCCATACTTTACATAACCCCACCAGTTGCCATACTTTACATAACCATTCCATCTGATCATGCTTTATATAGCCATACCAGTTGCCATACTTTACATAGCCATATGAGCTACCATACTTTACATAGCAGATGCCATACCTTATTCAAGCCATATCATTTGCCATACATTATATAGCCACACCAGTTACTATACTTTATAGCTACACCAGATGCCAGACTTTACATAGTCATAGCATTTTTGTTATACTTTACATAGCTATACCAGTTATCATACTTTACATAGCCATACTAGTTGCCAGACTGTACATAGTTACATCAGCTAATCATGTGTTACATAGCCATACCAGTTGCCATACTTTACACAGCCACATGAGCTACCATACTTTATTGCCTACATAAGCCATATCAATTGCCATACATTATTTTATATAGCCATACCAGTCACTATACTTTATAGCCACACCAGTTGCCAGACTTTACATAGCCATATCATTTTTCATCTTAACATAGCCACACCAGTTGACAGACTTCACATAACAATTTTAGATTATATAATATAAATGACATAAAGATTGCCATATTTTATAAGATCTAAGAGGCCTTTATACAGTCATATGACTTTTAATTACCTTCCAGCCCACACTACTTTGTTTTGCATTCACCCATTTTTCAATTCAATTTCTTAATTTATTATGGACTCCAAACCCATCCCGTGGGCGGTGGTGTAATGGGTTACCGAGGCACATAATCGATTCAGGAACTGAACTCCCTAGTTTGTTTAGCTAAGCAAATATTTTCAGATTCTCCTTTTAGTTCTAAAATGTTTTATATCATGCATCTCTTATTGTTCTCTTGGCATATTAGCCCAGCCACTTGGAATGGACGGTAGAGGTACGGTCTCACTTCATGCAGGTCGGTGATATATTCCCAATCATCCAAGTGGTTGGCCACCATTCCTTCCCCGTCATCCCACCCTAAACCCTTATCCTGACCCTTCCAGGTGCTATATATTCGTAATGGCTTGGTGCTTTCTCTTGATAGTTCCTTTCCCTTCTTTACATATTAAAGAAATTAAAATATTATGGCCTTGTGAAAAATTAAAAGCTATATTTAATCATGAAGTTCTTTTCAATATTTTGAACTAATCTTGTTCTAAGTTTATTAATGGATTCCTAACACACACAATTTCACTTTGCATTATTTTTTTTAACTTCCAGATTGTGTACAAAATGAAAAAGTTTTTGTCATTCTTAATTCTTCCATTCACTAAATAAAGGCAGACTTTCTATCTCTTACCTAGGTACTCTTGCACCTAGGTAGGTGCAATAGGTACTCTGAGAGAGAACTCTATCAACATCAGAGGCCTGAGACTGTTCAATACGCTTCCACTACACATAAGGGGCATAACAGGCCGACCCCTTACAGTGTTTAAGAGAGAACTTGACAAGCACCTCCAAAGGATACCTGATCAACCAGGCTGTGACTCATACGTCAGGCTGCGAGCAGCCATGTCCAACAGCCTGTTCGACCAGTCCAGCAACCAGGAGGCCTGGTCGACGACCGGGCCGTGGGGAGGCTAAGCCCCGAAAACACATCAAGGTAACCTCAAGGTAAGGAACCTAAATTGAGAATCTTGCATATTTATAAGAAATAACTTTTTGCATTGATGTCCTCTCATAGTGACCTGTATATATTGTAAATTTCTCACAAGAAAGCCTGGCTATTCACAATGAGATATAAAATGTATTGAATATGAATAATAATAATTTTATTTATTATTCAGAAGACTACAATTAAAATCTATTTCTCTACTGAATATGTGTTAAGTGTTTAGTATGTGATTCTTCATATCATATTTATAAAACACCATACAACACAACATCACCATATCAAGTCATCAGCTTGAGTTGCAGTAACACAACAAACACAGGGGACTTCTTGACTCACCACTTTAGAACTGTTCATTTATCATAGCACAGTTTACAAGTTAAGTACCAACATTGTTTTGTGGATGTATAGTGATTAAATAGATGTAATAAAGTGGTGGTAAAGAATAATGGCATTAACACTGCAGATGACAACAGCAGATATATCACAGAGCTTTTGAGCAATCTGAACGCATACAGAATTATACCCTGTCATATTACAGGCTAAACAATCAATCAGGAGTCTCCAAAACTACTCACTGTCACAAATATTATGTTACATTAATAATTAAAATGATTATTATTTAATAAAATAAGAAATTATATATATATATATATATATATATATATATATATATATATATATATATATATATATATATATATTATATATATATATATAAAATATATATATATATATATTATTAAATATGACCAAAAAAGTAAGATTTACAATTCTGCTACCAAATATATACTAATATATATATATATATATATATATATATATATATATATATATATATATATATATATATATATATATATATATATATATATATATATATATATATATATATATATATATATATATATATATATATATATACAGTGGAACCTCGAATAACAAATTTAATCCATTCCAGCACTGTGATTGTCATGTGAAACGGAGACATCATACAAAACGAATTTCCCCACTGACAATAATGGAAATCATATTAATCCATTCTACCACCGAAAAACATCAATATGATATTCGATGTTTTAAATAATGGAGCAGCCTACCTTACATACACTGAACAAACCTTTATGACATTTTTCTTTCTTCAAATTTGTTCTATTTTTTTTTATTTGTCTAATAGCAAAAAGTTCGTTCGGTGTTCAGCAGGTAGGCTACTCCATGTTTCTTAAATAAAAAAAAAAAACACAAAAAAAATAAAAAAAAATAAAAAAAATTGAAAACAAAACAAATGTCAAAAAGGTTCGTTCGGTGTTCAGCAGGTAGGCTGCTCAATGTTTCTTAAATAAAAAAAAAAAAAAAATTAAAAATTTTGAAAACAGAACAAATGTCAAAAAGGTTTGTTCAGTGTTCGGCAGGTAGGCTGCTCCATGTTTCTTAAATAAAAAAATGAAAATTTTTCAAAAACAGAACAAATGTCAAAAAGGTTCGTTCGGTGTTCGGCAGGTAGGCTGCTCCATGTTTCTTAAATAAAAGAAATACAGTAAATAAAATACAAAAAAGTTCAAACAATTTGAAAAGGAGACAAATGCCATAAAGGTTTGTTCAGTGTTTGTCGAGTAGGCTGCTCCATTATGACAATCTTTCTTTGTTTCAAATGTGTTCCATTTGTTTTGTATTTTTCATTTACATCTCAATAATGGTGCAGCGACCCGACAAACACAGAACGAACCTTTATGGCATACCTTACCTTGAGGATACTTTGAGGTGCTTCCGGGGCTTATCGTCCCCGCGGCCCGGTCATCGACCAGGCCTCCTGGTTGCTGGACTGATCAACCAGGCTGTTGAACGCGGCTGCTCGCAGCCTGACGTATGAGTCACAGCCTGGTTGATCAGGTATCCTTTGGAGGCATGTGTCCATTTTTCAAATTGTTTCAACTGTTTTTTTTATTTTTCGTTTTTTTTATTTAAGAAACATGGAGCAGCCTACCTGCCGAACACTGAACGAACCTTTTTGATATTTGTTCTGTTTTTCAAAAATTTCATATTTTTTTTTATTTTCATTTTTTTATTTAAGAAACATGGAGCAGCCTACCTGCCGAACACCGAATGAACCTTTTTGACATTTGTTGTATTTCAAAAAATTTAATTTCTTTTTTCTACAAAAAAGACATTGCTTTAAAACATCTTGGCAGCACCCCTGTATATCGCAGCATCATTAGCATCTTTAAACAAAAACAACAATATATTTGCATTGTCGGAGGCGTTCGAGAATGTGCGAGAAGCAGCGCAACCCCACCATGTGGTCGTGTCGTCATTCAAACAAGTGGTCGCCATATGAGATGAATTGTCGGCGATCTGGGTGATCGTTACCCAAAATGCTCGCCATTTGAGGCGATCGTCACTCGAGGTTCTATTGTGTGTATATATATATATATATATATATATATATATATATATATATATATATATATATATATATATATATATATATATATATATATATAAAATGTTGTACCTAGTAGCCAGAACGTCATGCTTGGCCTACTATGCAAGGCCTGATTTGCCTAATAAGCCAAGTTTTCCTGAATTATATATTTTTCAACATTTCTTCCTTATGAAATGATAAAGCTATCCATTTCATTATGTATGAGTTAATTTTTTTAAAATTTGAGTTAAAACTAACGTAGATATATGACCGAACCTAACCAACCCTACCTAACCTAACCTAACCTAACCTAACCTATCTTAACCTAACCTAAACTAACACAATTAAGTCAATAATTTATCTTCTTAATATAATACTAATAATTCAAATAAACTAATTGTAAACAATTTATAAAAATAAAGAAAATCACTTGGCCTATTAGGCAAATCGGGCCTTGCATAGTAGGCCGAGAAGTGTGTTCTGGCTACTAGGTACAACATATATATATATATATATATATATATATATATATATATATATATATATAATATATATATATATATATATATATATATATTATATATATATATATCTAAGATATCTATATCTATAATATCTATATATATATCTCTCCTATATATCTATTCCTATTCTATCTAATATCTCATCTCTCCTCTATCTCTCTCTCTCTCCTCTCTCTCTCTCTCCTCTTCTCTCTCTCTCTCTTCTCTCCTATATACTCTCTCTCTCCTCTCTATATATCTCTATCTCTCTCTATCTCTCCTCTCTCTATCTATCTATATATATATATATCCCCCCACCCCCCCCCTACTACTACCTATCCCCCGTTCTATAATATTTCATATAATAAGTTATCATAATCTGTTACCAGTACTGTATATGGCATACAAAAAATTCAAATAACTATTACACCAAGACTCATAATTGTTTGTTAGCCATAAGCAGTCTTATTTCTAAAACAAGAAAACTGAAACTTTTCATAGACGTTAACAGTCATCAATTAACTGGCAGGCCCACAAGATATACTATACAATATATACATAACTACAAGTTGAGCACTAGGCTTCACATGACTCCTTCCTGACTTACTGTTTTCTGAAAGACTTCTTAAGGGACGAATATTTGTACACATTAATATACTTTACAATTGCACAAACATTTCATACACGTAATATTCCACACAGAAATTAAACACCATCCCTGAACATGAGTATTGTGATTGATGTTTCTATTTACAGGAAAGGGATACGTGTCCACAGCACTGTCGATGACATAACCAAATGATTGAAACTGCTCATTGCAGGAACTTATTAAACAGGCACAAGTTGCTTCTGATTGTCAGTTCTTAGTCTGAATAAATGTTACTTAATCTCATTTATATTTTCAGTTAAGTATATACCATAATAAAGGATAAAAGTGACATTACCTGTCAGCACATGAAATTGCAATTATGATCTACTGAAGTAGTGAAACTAGCTAAATTATATTAAACAGTTTATGAGTATTCATTTTAACATAAAAGTACCTGTTAGTATGGCTTGCAGTCAGTTTTGGAACGCTTCAGCTGCACCTTCAAGCGCTTGTTACCAATCTGTTGACCATTCATGTGCTGAATTGCACGTTGTGCATCCAAAGCATTGTCATACGAGACAAATCCTATAAACAGAATATTTTGTCAATATATAAAACAAAAATTAATTTGATGGTATTAACCACATTATTCCTTGATTATTACCTATCTCGATGTCAACTTATCTACCTAATGCTCCATTTAGTGCCAGAAGTGGGTTTATATGAAAATGTATGTTGCACAAACACATTGAGTACACTTATATCTGTAT
Source organism: Procambarus virginalis (assembly GCA_020271785.1). Classification (NCBI taxonomy): domain Eukaryota; kingdom Metazoa; phylum Arthropoda; class Malacostraca; order Decapoda; family Cambaridae; genus Procambarus; species Procambarus virginalis. Next base: position 67,145,706 of record WNGS01164858.1, read on the forward strand.
ACTGTATATGGAAAGTATCTTTTGTTGTTGGAATCCCTCAGTATAAGTATCAAAATGTGATTGATCCTTATTTACCAATTGTTTGATTGACATAAGCTAAAAAAACAGCGTTGAATGTAAGGAAACAACATTTTTCTGGGTGCGCTCTGGAGGTTTCCTGGAGCTATCAAAGCTATCAGATATATGATATACTGTCCGCTATATTAGTCTGGGGCTTCAGTCAATGGAGATCTGCCTACCAGGGACTGCTAGCCAGAACATGGCCCCCTCAGAGAGGCACAGGATGCAATGGCCCTAGGAAACCCCCCCTTGTATTTGGGGGGTATTCCTTCTGCCATCGACCCAGGGTTAGGCACCCAGAAAGTTAGGCATCTCAAAAAAAAATCTCACATGGTAGGAAATTGCAAAAACCCAAGACTGAACAGAGAAACAGAGCTCTCCAAAAGAAAACAAAGGAAGCAAGCAAATCAACAGACGTCATTCACCGCCGCCATGCCTCTTGTTTGAGCAGCCCTCCCCTCCCCGGGAGGGGGTGGGAAGAGCCCCGGACCCTCGTGCCGGCTACTCAAACCTAAGTTCGGAGGCTGAGCATCAAAAACAAAACTGCCAATCGGAGGGAGGAAGGGTTCAAAGGAACCTCCGGGACTCACCCACAAAATGGCATTTCATTACATTCAATGCTGGTTTTCTGTGGGAGGCCCCTTCAGCTCCCTGGAGCTCCATAACCAAAGATAAGTAAAAATGGGGACTTACCCAGGAGGCGGCCACACCACTTGCCTCAACTCAAAGACAAGACAACTTGCTGCAACCTACGACACAAGGCAACACATGAACGACTGGGACCAAGAACATGCACCAAATAAGGGGTGGCCAGGACCCTGTTCGACCACCAAAACCCCCGTACCCGATTATCAGCCCAAGACGTGTTCCCAAACACAGCGGGCAGAATAGCAAACTTATGAACATCACGGGCACGAGGGTAAACCACAGACTGGCTAGAATTAAGAACACTGCGGATGACTTGAGAGACCCGAGTCCTGGAACAGGAAACAAGGGAAACTGGATCAACTCAAAGTGTGTCCACGGCCACAGAGGCCGAGGTGTGCAGGTAACGGTGCCAGGCCACAACCGGACACAACACATGATATACCCCCAGCCTGGCCAACCAAGCATCAATACCCCAAGGGTCCCTCCTAAAACCCACTGTCACGTTCTTCGCCAGAAAAGGAGACAGCTGCAACTGAACAAAACGTCTACCAGGACTGAAAGACCAGAGAGCTGCGCCGGAGGAGAGCAGGAATCACACCGACCCAGACTCCAAGAGGCCAATGCCAATAGAAATAAAGACTTCTGAAAGCAATCACGAACTGAAGGGGCCACCACAAACCGAGGAGAAGAAAAAAAAAAAGAGAGCACCTGGTCCAAGGACCAGGACAGCTCAAGAGGCACATGAGCAGGGCAGATGCGAAACAAAGCATGAGAAAGCTTACGGAACAGGGCGGAAGGGACATCCACCCCGAACACAAGCTGAAGCGGCTTCACCAGTGCTGCACGAGGAGAGGTGACAGTATTAGGCATAAGATGACAGCCCTGAAAGAGCCAAGAAAGAAAGAACAAGACAACCCGAACAGAAATAGAAGACAACCTACAAAGAAAGAGGAAAAGGCAAAAAGAACACCAAGAGAGAGATCATACTGTCGCTATTGTATAGCGACAGATGAAGACCACAGGGGGGTCACTGTCAATGAAGTCACGTGATCACCAAACAAGAGGTGATACACCTGCGTCAAAAGGACCAAACACATAGGAGTAGAATGAACCAGCTCGAGCTGCTGGAAGAGGCGGAGCCACGGAAAACACCCCGGGTTTGAATACCGAGCAAGCAGCGCCTGAAACCAAGGCTGGGCCGGCCACCACGGGGCCACAAGAACGACTCTTCCCCGGGAAGACGCCAACTGAGTCAGAACCCGAAGCACCAGCTGGACGGGGGAGGGGGGGGGGAAGGGGGGGAGGTACAAGTAACCCCTCGACCAATCTTGTCGAAAAGCGTCCACCACGAAAACACCACAGTCGGGGAAGGATGACCACATCGACACAAAGAAGTCCACTGCCGGGGGGCCCGTACAGACGAGTCACCAGAAGTGACCAGTCCCAACGAGCCAAAGACCGAAGAGAACCCTTGCAGTTCAGACAAGGAACCACCGGAACCGAAACGTAGAGGCCCAAGTGATCCGAACCCACCACAGAGAAAGCCAACCTGCCACAAACTCCCACACTGTGCTGTGAGCCCGACTGAAGGATGGAGCCCAATGCCCCTGGCCGGCCTGGAAGCACTGGTCACAAAGCCCCAGCCAAGACACGAGGCATCCGTGAACACATGAAGCATGGGATCGGGGAGGCACCAAGGCACTGAACACCAAAAACCTCGAAGAGGAAGCCGGCGACGCAGCAACTGCAGCGAGGCCCACAGGGGTTGAACCCTGCGGTCGTGAGAGAGGCAGAGGGGAAGTCCCCCGAAGGAACCAGAACAGACACTGAAGCCAGACCCGACACGGCGGGTAAACGAGCACAGCGAAGTTCAGACACCCACACAACCCCTTCAGGAACAGCTGAAGGTGGGACTGCAGCTGAAACAACGCCGCAGGGGGGAGACACACGGAAGTAGTCCGAGAGGCTCAAATGAGGCCCAGCCAGGCCCAAACCTGGGACAGAACCAGACGGGACTTACCCAAGTTCACCAGGAACCCGAACCCGACGACCTAGGAAAAAAACCCTCTGGTGAGCAGACAAGCAGACTAGCTGGGAGCCCACACCAACCAGTCATCGAGGTAGGCCAACACCCGAACACCCAGCAGACATAGATGGTCCACCACGAACCAGGCAAGAAGGGTGAAAATGTGAGGTGCCAGAAGCCGGCCAAGTGTAAGGCAATGAAAACAAGAAGCACGCCTCCCCACCACAAAACCTAACCAGTCCCTGAACCCCAGATGAATTGAGATGCGCCAACATGTGTCCCAAAGGGCCAGAGATACCATCCCGGCCTCAAAAGAAGCCGGATCTGGGACAGAGAGGTCATCCGGAAGGAGGGACAAGGGATCCAGCAGTTCAGACGGGACAAGTCCAGAATGAATCAAAGATCCGTACAGTCCCGCTTCGGCATTGGAACAAGCGAGAACCCACTGGAGGGACTGGGTCGTTTCGACCATGCCCAGGTGCACTCACTCCAAGATGACCAGACAGGGTGCAGGGGAAGAAGCCCGCCCCAACAGACCCAAGCCTCCGAGAGGAAGAGGAGCCACCCAACACCACCACAGGCCAGAAAACATGACCCGAAATGCCCACGAATCATGGGACCAAGCGAGGGCAAACAAAGCCAGCCTCGTGTCTTGCCGGCCGACCACGGCGACGGATGGTGGTTCGCGCAGCGTTTCTCCCATGGACATTTCCGATCCCTTTGAGGGTTTTAAGGACCCGTTGTCCCTTGGCACGCATTCCGGTCACGACGTTCTCTCGGTCTTGGAGGAGGATCCCAAGGGTGTTTTGCTGGACAGTAAACATCATGGTAAGGCTAATAGATTGGAGGCAAAACGTCGCCTGCATCCTGCGGTGCCCTGTGACCTCTCACAACCTCTGTCTCCATGCCCTCCACTCCCTCCTGGCCAGACGAGTTCTTCTGGCCTACTTACCTTCATCATCACCTTTGATGCTGATCGGAGTGTTTTTGGAAATAGTAGAGCACGCAGTCTTTTCTATCAAGCCGTTTCCGAGTTCTTTAAGATCAAGGTGCACGACTTCAGGCCGAATAAACGCAGGAACCTGATTGCCATGGACAACGCTTCCTCCAGGGACTTGGTGCTTTCGGACGTTACTGATATCTGTGGTTACAAGGTCCGTTGTTATACGTCTCTGGGTGACCGTTTGGTACGAGATGAGGTCCGGAATGTTGTTGATGTTAGTGAGGACAACATCAAGGGGCAACTGCAGTATGCTGACATTCTGATCTTTGGTGTCAAGAAATTTATGAGTGGAATTGATGGCAACCTGTGAGATGCCGGCACTGGCCTCCTTACTTTTCTTGACGCCCTCTTCCCCCTGATCAGGTTTGGATTGATGGCTTCCTCCATAAATTGGAGGTGTACGTTCCCCATCCCATTCAGTGCTTTCGTTGTAAGGATTTTCACCATACCTCCCATGGTTGCATCGTCTGTTGTGGCAAATACTCTGGTTCCCATTACATTCGTGACTGTGAGTCCGACAAGCTCTGTTGCCCCAACTGTGGTGGTGATCATGCATCACTTTCAAGCAGTGTCCTTACTAAATTGTGGCGCTCACTAAGGCTCTTCCCGTCGTCACTCCGCCCTCCAGTCGTGCTTTGCCTCATCCTGCCTCAGTTCCTTGTCACCCACCACTTCCCCCTCCGCCGCTGCCCCTTTGCCTGTGTCTGACCTGTTTGTCACTGACATTCCTCTCGCCCCTGAGGCTTCTTCTCTCCCACCCGCCATTCAACTGAGTCCCAGTCTTGTTGATGCTATTGTCGCTTGCTTTGTGGATGCACTCGAGATGGTGCTGGTCCGCCTCGTCACAATTCTTTCCACAGTCTGTTCTTCCCATTCCTAAGGCTGACCCGTTGCTCCTCTCCTCCGCTTTTTCTATAGTTGATGTCCATCCTCCTGCAGCTCCCTCTGCTATCTCCAATGCGTTTGAATCGATGCTGGACAACGCCTTTTGGAACTCTTTGGCGAGCCTTCCCAGTATCTCTCCCCAGGCTGCCTTGCCACACATCTCTGCCCCCGGTACCAAGCGGAAGCAATCCTCCATCGTCCTGGTTTCCGAGCGCCCTGCCACCTTGCCTGATGGGCCTCTTACATCGCTTTCTCCCACGACTTGTCCTCGCGCCGTTCCTAGGTCTTCCTCCTGTTGTCCTGGTGGCGCTTCTGCGGAGTAGCGTCCCAGTCGTGAGGCTCCGGATGCCATCTACGTACTTAGCCCTGTCCTAACCTCGCCTGTTCCATCTTGACTTACTGTACCCCCTCTACACATTCGTTCCTTGTACCGTCCTCTGCTCGCACCTCCCATCCTTCCTCATGTCTGCTTTGCACTTGCCTCCTTCCCATCCTTCGCCCCCCCCCCCCCCGCTCTTCTTCTCCTGCCTCCGTACCTCGCTTTCTTTACTGCGGTGACGCTTTGCATTCTCCTTCTGTTTTCTTTATTCCCATCCTGTGTTCCTTCTGTTTTCTTTATTCACATCATGTGTTCCTTTTGTTTTCTTTATTCCCATCCTGTGTTCCTTCTGTTTTCTTTATTCACATCATGTGTTCCTTCTGTTTTCTTTATTCCCATCCTGTGTTCCTTTCCTCTTGTTTATTTTGCGTTTCTCCTTCCCCATCTTGACACCATCATTTTCTTCTTTACTCTCGCTCTTTTTTTCTTTAATGCTCGCTCTGCTCAGCGAGCAGAGTGAGCATTGTGCCGACCAGATGAAGACGGTCTCGGAGGAGGCACCGCCACAGAAGCTGGCACCAAAGGTCTACCATGACAAGCAGAAGCTGGATCCCTGGAATGATCACAAAACCCATGCCAAGCCCCAAGAGCAGTTTGCAAGCCAGGAAGACTCAGAAACCCCAGAACGCACCCAATATGGGGATGTATTATTAAAAGTAAGGGTTTCGTTGAAAGAAATGTGATTGAGTCCGCTCTGATCAAACAATGTAACAACAGCCATAATGTAAGCCCTGGCATGTACAAATTAGATCCTTATGTAAGCTTCAATACAGCATGTCAATACAATATAGCATCCATTTAACCTGGGTTTATTTATTTATTTATTTATTTCCATTCGGCGGCACTTATATACTATCCAGTGTGTTTGTTTTGTACAGTTATCCTTATTTGCCTCTTTCCTTTGCCTTTTTTGTCCCCTATTATCCATAAGTTTCCTCCCCTATCTTGGTGGTCAGGTGACCTGCCCTGGCGGGTATAAGGTCTGCCTACCAAGTTTCCTTCTTCATTCTATTTTGCTCTGATGAAGGCGAATTGAGCCAGACGCATTTAGCAGACCTGACCAAATGTAAACTGTGTCAACAAAATTATTCGCACACCCTCCGTCACTATGTGATGGAGTGCGAAAAGATATGTGAATTCAGAGACAATCCCTATAACTAACCAATGTTCCAACGACGTGTAAATATTTCATTCAAAATGATCTGCTACCAGAAATTTAAGCCAAATATCCCCAGTTTGCTAACTGTAGGTAGTAACTAAGTGATTGTAACATATCCACCGCTGCCCACTGGATGGGTGGGCAGTGTGCAGGACAAACATATCAATTGTGACACTAGATCTCCACGTATGTCAGTTGCTTAATTTAGAAACTGTACTTGTGGTCGGTCTCGAACCCATTGTTGATGTGATGACTTATACTGAATTTTGTAACTAGCTCATCAAGATTGTAACTTGCTTAGCTAAATGAATTTTGGAGTTCAGTCCCTGAGCCCATTATGTGGCTCTGTAACCCTTTCCACTACTGCCCACAAGATGGTATGGGGTGCATAATAAATTAACTAAACTAAAAACTCAGGGGGGGGGGAGCCCCTTAAACTTCTTTGAGCTAACTGGGCTGATAACAAATGTATTAGACCCTGGCATCAGTCAATGCACATAGGGTTATAGCCCTACTGAGGACCACGAGCCAGAATCTGTGCCTCCCCTCAGAGAGGCATGAGGAGCAATAAACCTCTGTGTGGTTGGAAGCATTTATGTCTGCCATTGACCAGGTCATGCACCCAGAATGGTAAGCACCCCAAAACAAACCCCTATTCTGGTTAAAATATTGCTACTGAAAGTCAAACTAGTGGACAGAACTCCCCAACTGAAGACGAGCAAACGAGCATGAAGTCACCACATTGTTGCAACTGCTGTCTGCGCAAAGGGGGGAGCCAAAGACCCCCCGTGCCTGCTATCCACCCTGCAGTTTTGTGGCTGATGTGAATTGATAAGGTCGTGCGCCTCTGGCTCCTGTGTTTCCAGTTCTGTGTCATGTGGTGTGGTGCTGTATTATTATTGGTGGTGCACGAGCCAGGAGTTATTTCACAAGTACTCGGGTTGCATGCTCCTGGGGTTCCCTTCCCTAGGTGCCTTGTAAGTGCTGCCCTTGGGGCTTGGGGCCACCTTCCACAAGTCACTTTGGGGGTCCACCTTTGCAAAGTCTTTTGCTGCTCGGTGATTGACAGCCCTTGGAGTCAGCTGGGGTGTTCTTGCACTCCTGTTTGCCTCTGGGTAGGGGGTATGTTTTTTCACTGGTTGGGATGCAGGATGCTATGCAGCTAGTTTTCACCTCTCATAGCAGCCGGCTCTGTTCCACCTCGGTACGTTGTCCTCTTGCAGGGATTTTTTTTTTGTTTTTGTTTTCATGCCTGGTGGGGGGTCTGCCCCTTAATGTTGGTCACACTCATTTTTATCTTGGTGGTTCTCAACTAGGCCCCCCTTCCCCCCCGAGTGTAAACGTCCCAGGGGTTCAGCTTTAGCAGTTTGTTTGGTAACTTTGGGGTGCCGGTTAGCAGTACCTTGCCAGGGTTTTCCTTAACGAGATTACATGAATAAGGGCGCTGGAAAGTGCCGCTGGGGCTCTTTGGTCCAATGAATGCGATCCCTGGGCCCCCTCTCGTTTCATGCGAGTTTGAAGGTTGCCCTTGTCTCAGGGTGACAATCACCGGCTGTGCCTCCGCCATGCTGCCTGTTGGGTCGGTGACACCTTCGTTATGGAGTCCTGCAAGTTTTGTTCCTTGTTTGTACTCCAATACACCCAGTCCACTGATCATGATCTTCGGGTACAGGCAGCTTCCACATTGCATGCTCAGTTTAGGTTACTGCAACACGCTAGGTTAGTTGCTACCCCGGATGCCCCGAGACTGCCCCGTTTTGATTATTGGGACCTGGACTTGGGGATGTTAATCACTTTGACATTGGTTAAGTCCGTGCCCCCTTGTCCTTTCACCTTTGTTGTTTGTTTTCTTCTTTTTCCCCTGCTTCTGGCTCCGGAGTGTCTCGAGGGTTTTGGGGTTGGAGCAGGGTCTAGCTCATGTTGAGACTCGGGCACTTTCAGGGAATGCCCCTTACGGTGTGACGACGGAGGCATTCGAGCACTTTCAGGGAATGCCCTTTACGGTGTGACGATGGAGGCATTCGAGCACGTTCATCCTGCCAGAGCTTCTGGGTCTGACCAGTGGTCCCCCCTTCTTTTCTGCTTTTTCAGCTGCTCCTGCCTTTTCTTTTGAGGCAGGGGATTTGGAGGATGGCTCGGGCCTGGATCGTTACGGGAAGGTTCCTGGGGCGAGGAAGGGATTGATTTTGGAGCCTTGGGCCCTGTTGGACCCTGGTTGATACCTGGTTGATGGGGTTCTGTGAGTTCTTCTACTCCCCAAGCCCGGCCCAAGGCCAGACTTGACTTGTGAGAGTTTGGTCCACCAGGCTGTTGCTTGGAGTGGCCCGCAGGCCCACATACCCACCACAGCCTGGTTGGTCCGGCACTCCTTGAAGGAAACAATCTAGTTTCCTCTTGAAGATGTCCACGGTTGTTCCTGTAATATTTCTGATGCTCGCTGGTAGGACGTTGAACAACCGTGGACCTCTGATGTTCATACAGTGTTCTCTGATTGTGCCCATGGCACCTCTGCTCTTCACTGGTTCTATTCTGCATTTTCTTCCATGTCATTCACTCCAGTACGTTGTTATTTTACTGTGCAGATTTGGGACCTGTCCCTCCAGTATTTTCCATGTGTATATTATTTGGTATCTCTCTTGTCTCCTTTCTAGTGAGTACATTTGGAGAGCTTTGAGACGATCCCAATAATTTAGGTGCTTTATCTCGTCTATGCGTGCCGTATATTTTCTCTGTATTCCCTCAATTTCAGCAATCTCTCCTGCTCTGAAGGGGGAAGTGAGTACTGAGCAGTACTCAAGACAGGACAACACAAGTGATTTGAAGAGTACAACCATTGTGATGGGATCTCTGGACTTGAAGGTTCTCGTAATCCATCCTATCATTTTTCTGGCTGACGCAATACTTGCTTGGTTATGCTCCCTAAACGTTAGGTCGTCGGACATCATTATTCCCAAATCCTTGACATGCTGTTTTCCTACTATGGGCAGATTCGATTGTGTTTTGTACCCTGTATTATGTTTAAGATCCTCATTTTTGCCGTATCTGAGTACCTGGAATTTATCACCATTAAACATCATGTTATTTTCTGCTGCCCAATCGAAAACTTTGTTAATATCTGTTTGTAGTTTATCAAGGTCTTCAGCAGAGGTAATTTTCATGCTGATTTTTGTATCATCTGCAAAGGATGACACGAAGCTGTGACTTGTGTTTTTGTCTATGTCTGATATGAGAATAAGGAACACCAGTGGTGCAAGGACTGTACCTTGAGGTACAGAGCTTTTAACTGTGCTCGGACTCGATTTTACTTGATTGACTGTTACTCTTTGTGTTCTGTTTGACAGGAAATTGAGTATCCAGCATCCTACTTTACCAGTTATACCCATTGACTTCATTTTGTGTGCAATCACTCCATGGTCACATTTGTCGAATGCCTTTGCAAAATCTGTGTATATGACATCTGCATTATGTTTTTCCTCTAATGCCTCAGTGATTTTGTCATAGTGGTCAAGTAGCTGTGAGAGGAATGATCTTCCTACTCTAAATTCATGTTGGCCTGGATTGTGGAGGTCATTGGTTTCCATGAATCTAGTGATCTGACTCCTGATCACTCTCTCAAATACTTTTATTATGTGGGACGTTAGTGCAACTGGTTTATAATTCTTTGCCAATGCTTTGCTACCACCCTTGTGTAGAGGGGCAATGTCTGCTGCTTTAAGCGCATCTGGTATCTCCCCTGTATCCAAGCTCTCCGTCCACACTATACTGAGTGCCTGTGCTACTGGCACTTTGCATTTCTTTTTAAATATTGAATTCCATGAGTCTGGACCTGGGGCTGAGTGCATGGGCATACTACCTACTTGAGTTTTTGTACCCTCTGCGTGGGGCTTGCTGTTACAGGGGGTGGGGTTGTCTTTTCCTCTCTCCTCGTACGAGTTGGATATGGTGTCAATCCCTTCCCTGGTTCGGTCCCGTCCTTCCGGATATTTTCGGCCTCTAACATCCCGCCTCATGTGGTGTGGGAAGCCATTGCGGCTTACCTCATGCTCAATCTGGATTATTCCTCCATAATGGATCCTTCTGCCTTCGTGTTTGGATCATCTTTTCCTTATTGGGTTCATTATGAGGTTCCAAAGTCGTCCTGGCTTGCAGAATGCCCCTTTTTCTCATTGAAGGGTTAGCATAAGTTCTGTTGATCCTGCACTCTTGAGTGGCACGAGGCTCATACTGTGGTCCAGGTTTTCCTGGGGGGTGACTTTGAGCACCTCAATGCGTGCTTATTCGCCCCTGGCCTTCCTCGGGATGTTGCCATTGTGCATCTTCACATGCAGGTTCCCACCCTCTCGGCTGTGCTGGTTGCTGAAAACTTGCGCCCCCGTGGTCTGTTGGCATCGGTCATGCAGTTCTTTTCCCTTCTTGAGCTATTCTCAGACTGGCATGAGGAAGACGTTGAGGTGCTTATGGCCGATCCTGGGTCTGGTACGTTGGTCTCAGCGGTGTGTGCGTTGTCTGCTCTTTTGAAGCTGTTCACACCGATCATATTGACACGTTCCGATTCATCCAGGGTTCAGGGATTGGCTCAGTTTTGTTGTGGGGCATCAAGCTTATTGCTTTCGTTGCCTTCCATTCAGCATAAATCTGGCACAGCGTGTGTTCACAAACCTTACCGGGGTTGTTGTGGCCCGTCTGAGTCTCTTAGGGGGTTCGGGTTCTGGCCTACATCGATGATTGGCTGGTGTGGGCTCCCAGCCTGTCCACTTGTCTGCTCATCCGGGATTTGGTTCTTTCCCAGCTCACCAGGTTCAGGTTCCTGGTGAATTGGAGGAAGTCCCATCTGGTTCCCTCTCAGGTTCAGTCTTGCTGGGTCTTGTGTGGGACTCTCACACAAGACCCACACACGAAACAACTGGCGAGACAACTGGAGAGACAAGGAAGCGGATCGCTTCCTTGTCTCTCCCTCCGGAGTCTCTGTTTCGGCTGCAGTCCTGGCTTCGCTCGTCTCTGGGGGGTTCCTGGGTCACCCGGTGGTTGCTTGAGTGTTTGTGTGGGAGCCTGAAATTTGATGTGATGGTCTACCCGCCGTGTTGGGTTTGGTTTCGTCGGCTGTTCTGGTTCCTTCCGCCTCTCTCACGACAGCTGGGTTTGGCCTCGGGGTGCTTTGTGTCGGTTGCTGCGTCACCAGCTTTTTCTTCGGGTTTTTCATGGTACTGTACCTAGGCGCCTACCCGAGCCCCTCACTTGATGTATTCATGGACGCGTCATCTCTTGGCTGGGGCTTTGTGACCAGTGCTCACCAGGCCGGCGAAGGGCAGTGGAGTTCATCCTTCCATCAGGCCCAAAGCATGGTGCAGGAATTTGCGGCAGTCTGGGAGTCGCTTCGGAGGGTTCGGGTCGCTCGCGGATCAACGATCTGGCTCCACTCAATCTGCTCCCCGGTGGTTCATTGTCTGAACCGAGGGGGTTCGATGCAGTCCTTGGCTCTTTGGGACTAGTCGCTTCGGGTGACTCGTCAGCTGAGTTTTCGGGGTTTGGCTCTCCTGGCTGTTCACGTTCCAGAGGGTGCCCAATGTCCTGGTGGAAGGCCTGTCTCATTTCATTCCCCTGTCCATGGAATGGACCGTCAACGCCAACACATTCAGTTGGCTCTGCCAGACGTATGGGCTCCAAGAGGTGGACCTCTTCGTGTCAGCGTGGTCGAGGCATCTCCCATTGTATGTGACGCCCTTCCCCGACTGCAAGGGCATTGGGGTCAATGCCTTGCAGCAGGACAGGTCGAGGTGCGGTTACCTGTACCTCTTTTTCCCGGTTCAGCTGTTGCTCCAGGTCCTAGCTCGCTTGAAGACTTACCAAGGGAGAGTAGTCCTCTTGGTTCCTTGGTGACTGGCCCAACCTTGGTTTCAGGCGCTACTTACTCAGTGTCGGAATCGAGGGTCTTCCTGCGGCTCCGCCTCTTTCAGCAGATTGGTATGGTCCATTACGTGGCTGGATCGATCTTCTCCTTGAATCTTCGCGTCTGGTCTTTCTAACTCGAGTCTATCACCACTTGTATGGTGAGCAGGAGGCTTCGAATCTTTGGTTCAAGATTGTTTTTTTAAGGCTCTTTTTCTATTGGCATTGGCTTCTGGGGGTCGGGTCGGGTCAGAGATCTTCATGCTCTTCTCCAGTGCAGAGGTTTCTGCTGTTTTGGTCCTGGTGATAGGTTTGTTCATTTGCAGCCGTCTCCTCCTTTTCTGACAAAGAATGAGTCTGCTGCTATCTGGAAGGGTTGATGCATTGGTCAGGGTCAGGCTGGGGGTACATCATGTGTTGTGTCCGGTTGCGGCTCTCCGCCGTTACCTGCATGCCATGGCCTCAGTGGCCGGGGACCTGCTTTGGGTTGACCCGGTTTCCATTCTTCCTCGTTCTAGGGCTCTGGTCTCCCAGGTCATCCGCAGGTTACTCGGTCCAGCCAGCCTGCGGTCTATCCTCGTGCCCTCGACATTCATGAGTTTGGTGTGCTAGCTGCTGTCTTCCGTAACATGTCTTGGGCTGACATTCGAGCACGGGGTTTTTGGAGGTCGAACATGGTCCTGGCCGCTCGCTACCTTGTCAGTGTTCTTGGGCCTAGTCGGGCCAGTGTCATATTGGGTCAGTGATTGCAGCCAGTTGTTTCGCCTTCGTGTTGAGGAATAAGGGCCGACCACCTCCTGGGTAAGTTCCTCTTGTTATGTCTTTGGGTAAGTAGCTATGGGGAGCTGAATGGTCTCTCCCCAGAAAACCAGTGCTGAATGTAATGAAACACCATTTTGTGGGAGACCCAGAGGCTCACCGGCAACCCTCCCTCCCTTCCTCTGGTTGGCATTTTTCTTAGCGGTTTTTGACATCCAACCTCAGAACTGCAGGGTAGATAGCCGGTGCAGGGGTCTGGGGCTCCCCATTTTCCCTCCAGGGGAAGGGGGGGGGTTGCCCAGACAGCCATGTAGCGAAGTGGTGATGTCATGCTTGTTTGCTCATTTTCATTTGGGGGAATTCTGTCCACTATTTCAGCTTTCAGTAGCAATATTTTAACCAGAATAGGGGATTTGTTTTGGGGTATTTACCTTTCTGGGTGCTTGACCTGGTCAATATCAGACATAGAATGCTTCCAACCACACTGGGGTTTCTATAAGCCATTGCTCCTCGTGCCTCTCTGAGGGGGGCCAGGTTCTGGCTCGTGGTCCCTGGTAGGCCTAGAACTCCATGTGCATTGACTAATGCCAGGTTCTAATACATTCATTTCAGCCCAGTTAGCTCTGGGGAGCCTCCGGATCTCACCCAGAAAATGGCATTTCATTACATTCAATGCTAGTTTTATTTTTCACATGTGGTTTTCTGCATATATATATATAAATATATATATATATATATATATATATATATATATATATATATATATATATATATATATATATATATGTCGTACCTAGTAGCCAGAACTCAATTTTTGGCCTACTATGCAAGGCCCGATTTGCCTAATAAGCCAAGTTTTCTTGAATTAATATATTTTCTCTATTTTTTTTCTTATGAAATGATAAAGCTACCCATTTCATTATGTATGAGGTCAATTTATTTTTATTGGAGTTAAAATTAACGTAGATATATGACCGAACCTAACCAACTCTACCTAACCTAACCTATCTCTTTAGGTTAGGTTAGGTTAGGTAGCCGAAAAAGTTAGGTTAGGTTAGGTAGGTTAGGTAGTCGAAAAAACATTAATTCATAAAAACTTGGCTTATTAGGCAAATCGGGCCTTGCATAGTAGGCTGAGAAGTGTGTTCTGGCTACTAGGTACGACATATATATATATATATATATATATATATATATATATATATATATATATATATATATATATATATATATATATATATATATATTATACATATACATTATATATAAATATTAAATTGAATCACCAGCCTAATGCACCTAACAAACTTACCAAAGCATTTAGAAAGGTTGGTCTGCTTGTCAATGAAAACCTTTGCAGAGATGACTTTGCCAAATGGCCAGAATGCTTGGGCAAGTTCTTGGTCTGAGAACTCCTGTGGAAGGTGGTAGATAAAGAGGTTTGCACCATCAGGCCCCTCGACTTGTTTGCCTGCAGGATTAGATGATGATGCAGCTCCTAACCCAGCAGTGGCAGTAACATTGTTGGGGAAACCTGTAAGATAATTTATATTTCACTAGTAAGATAAATTATCAATTATAGCATACAATCAATGAATGGTAAAATTATTGAAAATGTAAACAAGGTAATACATATGTAACACAAACAGGGAACAATGGTTTAAAGCGCAACAAGCCACAATGTAAGACTGAAAATAGATGCTTTTTCACAAACAGGGTATAAACCCATGGAACCTGATGAAGCCATAAATGCCAAAACTCTGTTGATTTTATAATCCAGATTGAAAAAATTATCAGGACAAATGGGGAAACCATTGATGAGCCGCTGGCTTTCTGTCCCTCATCGAGACCACTAAAGTGTTAATGGCCCTCAGGTAAGTTCAGGTAAAATGTCCATAATGAAAGAAAATAAAAATCATAAAACAAATTCAGGAAAGGAATGCTGTTTCACGTTCTAATAGTAGCATAAAACGGGATTACCTGTATTCAGTTACATTCTTATAACCACTTCTTTACAGATATGGTTAAATTAACAAATGTCTTTTTAAAATTATCATATAAATAACAAGAATTTTTTTTAACTTATCACATCTAGGCCCTCAGGAAACATGTATGTAGTGAGTATATTATGTCAATAATATACACGCTCCAAGAGTACAAGGAGAACTCTCGAGTACACGAATTTGTGTTTTGTGAGCTCATACCATATAATATATAGAAGAAAAATAGGGTCAAGTTTCAGAGACCTCCCAAAAGCACAGTCTTCAATTCATATCTCAAATCTCACTTCTTTTGACCCACAAATGTACTGTATAAGGTAATTTATACTTTTACCAATGATGTACAATAGTGTAAATATTACCTTTCATTCATTCATACAAACATCTGTGGGTGCAGTCTATAGAATTCCAAACACTGATGTGTCCGAATTCAAGTCAAACCTTAGAAATCTAATACTTGATAACAGACTGAACAAAAACCATCTTATTATCGCAGGGGACTTTAATATTGACCTCTGCGAGCCTGAACACCCTACTGCTGTTAGCTTCCTCAACTGTATGAATTCCTGCTTCCTCATACCCTTAATCACTAGACCTACTAGAATCATTGATAGTACTGCTACGACTTTAGATCACATCTGGACCAACATAACCTCTCCGCTTACTTCAGGTATAATCACTGATAGCACTACAGACCATTACCCCACATTTCTCTTAACTAACATTAACAAACCACCTCTAGAGACAAGGGAGTTAAGCTTTAGGCTGCACAATGAAACTGCTATAGGCAATTTTATAACTGCTGCTGCTAATGTCAACTGGGAGGCCGAGTTAGGTAACATAAGGGACATCAACCTAGCAGTGCAATCTTTTCTTCAAAAAACTCTCAGCCTTTATAACACCCACTGTCCTATGCTAACAAAACAAGTCACAACCTAAAGGCTAAACAATCCTTGGCTTACAAAGGGAATACTTAAATCCATTAATAAAAAACATGACCTTGAGAAGAAGTATAGGTTAGGAACCGTCTCCAAAGAATTCTCAAAGAATTACTCGTTATTGCTATCTAAAATAATTAAATGAGCCAAAACTAAATACTACGAAGATAAATTTACCCACACAAAGGGCAACATTAAGAAAACTTGGAGCACAATTTCACAAATATTGGGATCAAAGAAGATTTTAAATAACAAACCAACACTCCTGTCCAATAACGATGGTCAGCTTTCAGCCTCTGATTCTGCTATTGAGTTCAATAGGTTCTTCTCTTCCATTGGGTCATCCCTTGCAAATGACATTCCATGTTCCAGTACTGATGTTAAGGACTATCTTACAGGTAACTATCCACAGTCTCTGTACCTAAAGCCTACAAATTCCACTGATGTTAATGAGATAATCCTTTCCCTTAAAACCAAGTCTAGTGCCCTTGAGGAGATACCAACTTAAATTTACAAAAAAGCCTCCAGATCTTTAGCACCTGCTATTGCATTGCTCTTCAACAAGTCACTTGAACTCCAAAGCTTTCCAGATATTCTAAAAAAATCGAGAGTAACCCGTGTCCACAAATGTGGTGATCTCACAGATGTTAACAACTACAGACCTATATCATTCCTGCCTAACTTGTCAAAAATATTTGAAAAACTAATCTACAAGCAGCTTTACTCTTATCTAGCCAAACACAATATACTTAGCTCTTGTCAATATGGCTTCAGACCCAAAAAAAGCACTAATGATGCACTTATTAGTATGATTAACTTGATTCATGCAGCTCTTGACAAAAATGAGTTCCCTGTTGGGTTATATGTGGACCTGCATAAGGCTTTTGACACTGTCAACCACCAAAACCTTCTTAAATTACATCATTATGGAGTCAGAGGACACTCCCTGCAATACCTCAAATCTTACCTTACTGACAGGCTCCAGTATGTTTCTGTGAATAATTCAATTTCTCCCACCCTACCCATCAACATCGGTGTTCCTCAAGGCAGCATACTTGGCCCTCTCCTCTTTCTCATCTACATTAATGACCTTCCAAATGCCTCCCAACGCCTCAAACCAATTCTATTTGTTGACGACACAACCTTCATTTATTCCAGTCCTGACCCCCCTTGCTCTAAATGCCACAGTGAATACCAAGCTAAATAAAGTCCATCTTTGGCTAACTGCCAACAAACTCACCCTTAACATTGACAAAACTTTATTCTGTTTGGCAATAAATCCTCTAATCAAATAAATCTCAGGATAAACAATACCCAAATTGTAACAAATAGATGGGTAATTCCTTGGCGTTCTCATTGACCACAAGCTGAATTTCCAGGGACACATTCTAAATATATAAAAAAACCAGCGTTGAATGTAATGAAACGCCATTTTCTGGGTGAGTCCCGGAGGCTCCCGGAGCTATCCAGGCTGAATGGATATGTATAACTTTCTGGCATCAGTCAAAGTGCTAGGAGTTCTTGCCTACCGGGGACCACGAGCCAGAACCTGGCCCCTCAGAGAGGCATGAGGAGCAATGGCCTATAGAAACCCTTTTGTGATTGGGAGCATTCTATGTCTGCCATCGACCGGGACAGGCACCCAGAAAGGTAGGCGCCCCAAAACAAACCCTATTCTGGTGAAATTATTGCTACCGAAAGCCGAACGAGTGGACAAAACTCCCCAAACAAAATTATCAAACTAGCATGACGTCATCACGTCGCTGCGCCACCGTCTGCGCAACCCCCCCCTCCCCGAGAGGGGGAAGGGGGAGCCCCAGACCCTCCACGCCGGCGATCCAACTGGCAGTTCTTAGGCTGGATGTCAAATACGCGAAAAACGCCGCCGACCGGAGGGAGGGCGGGATGCCGGGGAGCCTCCGGGACTCACCCAGAAAATGGCGTTTCATTACATTCAACGCTGGTTTTCTGGGGGGAGCCCGTCGGCTCCCCGGAGCTACCTCCCAAAGATAAGTAAAACAGGGAAGGAACCGGGAGGCGGATACCACACGTCCTAACTGAACAACCAAAACCAGAGACAAAACAAAGACCAAAACGAGAAGAAAAAGACCACCCAGGCCAACGACCAGGACGGCCCCAAAACTCAAGAGCAGGCCAGAGGGGAACAACGCCCAGGACAGCAAGTGGAATGGAGCAGAAGGAACCGCAACACTTAACGCAAGCAGGAGCGGCTCTGCCAGCACCACCCAACATGAGGTGACAGGACAATCCCAGACGACGGTCCCAAAACAACCCCAAAGGGAAGACAAGCCAACCCTATCAAAGACTGAAGGACCCTTTGCAATGATAGGAAAACCACACACTGCCCCCGAGACAAAACACGCAGGTGGGAGACCAATAACCTGGTCCCAATAACCTGGGACCTGTGTTCAGATTCGCAAAACGCGAAGCTAAAAACAGCGACCCCGCAACCCAAAGGAGCAACATAACCAGCTCCAGCAGGGAAGAATGAGACACGCATCCCCGAGGCATCCAAGAGGATAACTACCGAGGACGAGAACCGCAGGAAAGCAAACACACCCGGTCCGGATAAGGAACAAAGAAAAACCGAAACCAGGACCGGAACCCAGCAAACCCGGTTCCAAGAAAAGGAACCAGGAAAGCAGGAGCGGCAGACCGAAAAGTCCACCCCCCCCCCCACAGACAGCGCAACCCGAAGCCTGCAGAAAACTACACAGAAATCGCAGGAACTCGGTACCAAAACGGAACACCGGAGAAGTCCAAAAGCAGGACGTGGAACATGGACAGAGGCCCACCGGAGCACCAAACAGGAAACCAAGAAGCACTGACCCAGACACACAAAAAAGTGTAGCATGGGGAGGAAAAACGGAAATAAGTAAGGAAACCACGAAGACGGCCCAAGGAGTGGCCGGGAAGTAACGCACACGACCAACCACAAAATGTGTAGAGGAGCGCGTACATACCTGAGGGACCTTACGGACAGCAGGGTGCAGTCAGGCACCGAAAATAGGCAAGGAAAGTGTCCAGACAGGAAAAAACCCCGGGGTCGACAACGAAAACAAAAGCACCAAAATGCGGGGCAGAGCCCCACAGGACAACAAAGAACAAAAGATGGACAAAAAAGGCACTAAAGACACATGCAAGGTGACCAAACACCACACCAAACACCCCAGTCAGGAGCCATCGACGCAATCCCGCCAAGCGGGAAGAGTAAACAAGGATGGAACAGTGAACAAGGGTGGCGGAGTGAGTAGAGTATCCCAAGAAGATACTCGCTCCAAACGCATGAGCCTAACCAGAGAAGCAAAGCTCTCCAAAGTACCAACGATGGAACTCAAACCATTCCGTACGTCCAAGGAAAAGTCCTGCCAACCTGCAGAGAACTGTGAGGCGGCGCCCAAGCATATAACCAGCAGAGTAGCAAATAATAGACTACCTGCAAGTGTGGTCTAGAACAGACATGCGAGACACCGTACCGACACTCAGGGCG
Source organism: Procambarus virginalis (assembly GCA_020271785.1). Taxonomy (NCBI): domain Eukaryota; kingdom Metazoa; phylum Arthropoda; class Malacostraca; order Decapoda; family Cambaridae; genus Procambarus; species Procambarus virginalis. The sequence continues at coordinate 67,164,960 of WNGS01164858.1, forward strand.
CCCAACCCGCACCATTGCCCGCCAAAATATCACCCGCAACTACTGAATACACAACAAAAGATAAGTAGTTCCGTAGTGTTTGGGTTTATTGACCAATCCTCACGAAACAATAGAAACTGGGATAGTGGCACAAGCCACCCTTGCGGTACATTGTGGGCACGAAACAACGGGCATAAAAGGGATAAGCGCAGAATCAGGAAAGACGGAGGAATGACCTGCACTGTAATAGGCCCGTAAAGCGCAGAACCAATTACCACGTAACGTGGTGGTGGGGCCCCACGATTGGTGCAAGGGCGGGTTGGACATATATGAGAGGGGAATGGATGGTAAGAAACAGTAGCTACCTCGCACGGCCCAATAGGCCCTCCGCAGGTCCACTATACTTATGTCCGTATGTTTGAACGCACAAGGAGACACAGGAGGTAGTGAGCACCCAAAGGAGCCACAGACACTAAAGAACCTGATTAATGTCAGAGGGAAAGGAAGCGAAAAGCACCAAAAAGCCATGTGGAGGAGGCAGACGCCAAGCACAGGAGCAAACGTGAAGACAGAGCCCAGAAGGCTCAGGAAACTTCACAATCGTCAACTGACAGGAGAAGCGGGGCCCAAGAGCCAGAGTCAACCCCCGCAAGCACAACTAGGCAAGCACCCCACCAAAAGTGAGAACCAGCACTAGGCCAACAGAAGCGCCAGACAAGACAACCTCACCTGCAGAGCAGACACACGACCGTGCCACAACACAGGCGAGCCAAGTAACATACCAGGAGCAGCGTTAAAGGTGTGCCTGAAAGCCATGCATACTCGTGGCAGCAGGCATAGTATGTACCCTTACCTGAATAAAATGAGAGGTCGAAGGAGAAATATGGCCAGAGGTGCGCGCCCTGCAGAAGACGAAGCAGTACAGAGGGAGAACAAAGTGACACCCCCAGATATAAATCCAAAACACCCTCAGCATCCAGAGGGCCATGACTGGAGGGAGAAACGAGCAAGAAGCCGCAGAAAACCACGAGAAATGACGCGAACACACGAGCATACCGCCCGTAAACAAAACGCACAGCGACCCCAGCACACGAGGTACGAAACGCACCACCCGTCCACCGAGAGGCATGGCTCGTACACCAGGCGGACACACAAATCGTACACACAACGTACAGACATGTACAAACACCAGGAAGGTTTGCTGAACGAAGACAAAGAATGCCGAAACGAAGTGGAGACGACGCGAAACAAAACAAAAGGCGAAACGAAGCGAAAGAAAACATATGATGGAAGGGAACCAACAAGGCCGACAAAAGACCCGATGGAAACCACATCGAAAATCAACAGACGTTCCAATAATATTGGAAGGTACGAAGAGACTCGTGAATCAACGAGAACCATGACAAGCACCCCTGACCAAGGAACATGCAGGGACAACGATACGAAGCGGTTTAGGCACTATGTACTAGGTCAATATAGAAATCTATCAATGTTTGTTTCACACCTTGTATGGATGTACCTTACTGACTTTTTTTTGTTTTTTTTTTTTTTTGTTTTTGTGAACAGCATCGCGACATAAGAGCGAAAAGGGTAAGGAAAAGGGGGTGAAACACACCCCCAGGAACGACGGGACCAACGAACCCGAAGGAACACGGAACCGAACCCAGGGAGGGGTATACCCGAAAACAACAGGAACACAGAGGGAAGGACAACCCCCTGAGGAACTGCCAGCCCCAAACCAAAGGTACAAGGACCCAAGAAGGGCAAACGGGGCTGAGGCCCCCCAGGCAACCCCTCCCTAACCCCGGGAACCTCTATGGCATGACCCAGGGCCGAGCCGCACCCCAAAGCCCAGCTTAACAAGGAAAAGCCGGGGCAGCTGTGCAAACACTAATGAAGGGAGCCCACAGGTCAGACCCATACAGCACGGCTGGAGGAACCGACTCGAATGCCTCCGCCGTCCACGGAAGAGGAAAACCCGAGACCGCCCGAGTCTCAACCCAACCAGACCCCGCCCCAACCCCGAAATCCGCCTATGGTTCGGAGCAGGAAGCAAGGGAGGAAGTGAGTAGAACAGAAGGGAGGAACAAGAAGCGGAAGGAGCAGAACCGAAGCGACCCCCACCCCCAAGTCCAGACCCCAACCACCAAAACGGGGCAGCCTCGGGGCATCCGGGGCTGCAAACCAAGAGCGTTGCAGCAACACACACCCAGCAAGCAATGCCGCAGCCGCTGCACCCGATTATCAAGACCAGTGCCTGGGTGAAGGAGAGCTAAACCCCCGGGACGTGTCCACTCACGGGGGCCAAGCGGGGAGTACCGCCACACAGAAGATTGAAGAAATTCACCTAGAACAGGAAAGGGGACCACAGTAACGGCAGACCCCCACCAGGCAAAAACAAAAACAAAGAAAACCCGCAAGAGGATAACGTACCCAGGCGAACAGAGCCGGCCGCTGTTAATGGTGAAAAACTAGCTGTGCAGTACCCGTGCCCCTACCAGTGACGAAAACTACCACCTACCCAGAGACAAACCAGGGCAACAAAACCTCAGCCGACTCCAAGGGCGGCCAGTACCGAGCAGTAAAGGACACAGTGGAGGCAGAACCAAGTGACTTGCGGAAGGTGGCCCCAAGCCCCAAGGGCAGTACTATAGGGCACCTAGCCCTTAAACTGCGCATGGCGTATATATACGCCCTGAGTAACATGTCCCATGGGCGCATGGCGTTATATACGCCATAGGGTGCCAGGCCCGATCAAATGGCCTGCGGCTACACGGGGTTCACAGTAG
>WNGS01164858.1:67168727-67184055 GCA_020271785.1 Procambarus virginalis
TTCTGCTCTTTCGTACTGTCTCACCCCTGTCGTTTTTCCTGGCATCTCCTTTTGTCTGTTTTGCCTGCACTTGCTGCTATGTTGGGGGGCGTGGTCGGTTTCCACCACTTCCTTGCTTGTGCGTTCTCTTGTTTTCCTCCTCTGCCGCAGGGGTGTTCTATGTGTGTTCCTTGGCTTCTTGGGCTTTTTTCGGCCTGGGTCCTGTGGTGTGCTTCTTTGTCTCTGTCTGTTGCAGTTGCTCGTACCTCTTGGTTCGGGTACGGTTCTGGCGGCAACCCGTCCGCCTTCTTTGGTTTCCTTGCTTGCCCTGCCAATTGGGTTTTTCGGGGTCTGGCGATGTCCCGCGTCGGACCCGTCATTTCTGAACTCCTGGCAGGTTTGCTTGCTTGGAGTTCTTCTGTTCGGCAGTTAGTTTCGTTCATTTATTATGCACCCCATACCCATCTTGTGGGCGGTAGTGGAAAGGGTTAGAGGCACATAATGGGCTCAGGGACTGAACCCCACACTTCATTTAGCTCAGCAAGTTACAATCTTGATGAGCTAGTTACAAATTCAATATAAGTAGTCACATCAACAATGGGTTCGAGATCGACCTCAAGTACAGGTTCTAAATTAAGCAACTGACATGTGAAGTGCTAGTGTCAAAATTTATATGTTTGTCCTGCACACCGCCCCCCATCCAGTGGGCAGCGGTGGATAGGTTACAATCACTCAGTTGCTACCTACTGTTAGCAAACTGGGGATGTTTGGCTACAATTTCTGGTGGCAGATCCTTTTGAATGAAATCTTTGCACATCGCTGGAACATTGGTTATAGAATTGTCTCTAACTTCACGTATCTTTTCGCACTCCATCACATAGTGACGGAGGGTGTGCGAATAATTTTGTTGACCCAGTTTACATTTGGTCAGGTCTCCATCGACAGATGATGAGAATTCCCGGAGATACTTTGGGATGCTGGTCGGCAGACGTTCCATCTTCTTGTGCCACCTGAGTTCGGTGGTCGCGCCCGAGATCTTCTTGCGGCTCCGCCTTTTCCTGGGCTTGGAGGGGCCTTGTCGGGGCTGCTTCCGTCTGCCTCGTGGTCTCGCCTCCAGCTGGTGGTCGGTGTCCCACCTGCGTGTTTCTCTTGGCGGCAGTATGGGGTGTTTTGGCGGTCCTTCCTTTTCCTGTCCCTTCTTAGGTGGTTCCTCTTGTTAGCGTCGGCTTGGTTTTTGGTGGGGGTTGGGGGCCGTCGTCGTGCCACATACTGTCGCCTCTCTTTTGTGCGGCGCTGGCGGGGCCGCTTTGGCTTGCTTTCGGTCTTGGTGTTGCTTCTACACCGTTAGTACGCTGTCTTGTGCGTCGTTTCCCCTCCGGCCTGTTCGTGCGCCGCTTGCACCATCCTGGTCTCCGCTGTGTGCCATGGCGTCTGTGTCCGGAGCGCGTTTTGCGTTGATCCGGTTCTGTTCTTCCCGGTTCGCCTGTGATGGTGTCCTGGGTTGTCAGCCGTGTTCTTGCGGCTCGGCTGCCTGTGTTCTTAACTCCTGCCCGTGATGTTCGTGGCTTTGCTGCTCTCGCTGCCGTCTGGATGACGTGTTCGAGCAGTCTTTCGGGCATGGATCTTTGGTGTTCGTTCGGGGCCTTGCTGCTCGTTGTTCTTGTGTTGTTCCCAGGACTTTCCGGGGCTGTGGCGCCTTGGGTTGGCGTTGCTGCCGGTTGTATCGCTTCCAGGGGGAGGGGTGCGTGGTGTCCGCCTCCCGGTTCCGTCCCTTTTGATCTTCCTCTGTGGGTAGTTAGCTCCGGGGAGCCGACGGGGCTCCCCCCAGAAAACCAGCGTTGAATGTAATGAAACGCCATTTTCTGGGTGAGTCCCGGAGGCTCCCCGGCAACCCTCCCTCCCTCCGGTCGGCGTTTTTTTTCGCGTGTCTTGACATCCAGCCTCAGAACTGATGGGTGGATAGCCGGCGTGGGAGGTCTGGGGCTCCCCCTTCCCCCTCCCGGGGAGGGGGGAGCTGCGCAGACAGCGGCGCGGTGACGTGTGACGTCATACTAGTTTGCTTGTTTTTCTGTTGGGGAGTTCTATCCACTAGTTTGGCTTTTGGTAGCAATTTTAACCAGAATAGGGGTTTGTTTTGGGGCGCTTACCTTTCTGGGTGCCTGTCCCGGTCGATGGCAGACATAGAATGCTTCCAATCACACGGGGGCTTCTATAGGCCATTGCTCCCCTTGCCTCTCTGAGGGGGCCCGGTTCTGGCCGTGGTCCCCGGTAGGCCTAAGAACTCCATACACATGACTGATGCCAAAGTCTGACATTAGCATATCAGCCTGGGATAGCTCTGGGGAGCCTCCGGGACTCACCCAGAAAATGGCGTTTCATTACATTCAACGCTGGTTTTTTGTCACATATACTGTATAGTCTTGTCACTTTATTACCAGCAAGAATTTAATAATTAAATATTATTCAGTGGCAAAATCTTAATCACAAAATTTTTGAATGAAAGTGTTAGTTTTGTACAGGGTCTTATTGTTATTATTTCTCTGAATGCCATCTGCTACACTTAAATAATACAGTTCCAGTGGGTATTGCTAGAAAGTGACTGATGTTACACACTGTTTACTATATACAGTAATGTCGGTTGCTTTCAACCATTGGATCCTACTGGGATACAGTGTTTTTATAACACTGTTGAACTCTCTGATGTTACAATATATTAATACTTTATTGTTGTTTCTTTTCTGCTTGCATGTGCTTTGTTCTTGTTGGGTTTCAATAGAAGTTGTGAAGAGTGTGATGAATAGTACTTATTATTATTGAAATGCTTGGCATAAAATATGCAGACATTAGTGTACAGTAAATAGTGTGTAAAATAGTGCAGTTGGCTTCGTTCTCAGTTTACAACCAGGGATCCCAGGTTCAATTCCTGGGCGGGAAAGAAATAGTCGAGCACATTTCCTTTCACATAATGCTATTGTTCACCTAGCAGTGAATAGGTACCCAGAAGTTAAACATACATACATACATACATACATACATACATACATACATACATACATACATACATACATACATACATACATACATACTGTACATACATACATACATACATGGCTGGGGGGTGGCTGAGTGGACAGCGCTCTAGACTCGAGGACCTAGGGACCGGGGTTCAATCCCCCAGCAGCGCCGGAAAAACAAATGGGCAGAGTTTCCTTCACCCTGATGCCCTTGTTACCTATCTTGAGGTTATCTTGAGATGATTTCGGGGCTTTTTAGTGTCCCCGCGGGCTGGTCCTTGACCAGGCCTCCACCCCCAGGATGCAGCCCGTGACAGCTGACTAACACCCAGGTACCTATTTTACTGCTAGGTAACAGGGGCATAGGGTGAAAGAAACTCTGCCCATTGTTTCTCGCCGGCGCCTGGGATCGAACCCAGGACTACAGGATCACAAGTCCAGCGCGCTGTCCGCTCGGCCGACCGGCTCTCCCGGCAGTAAATAGGTACCTGCAGGGAGTTAGACAGCTGCTTCCTGGAGGGTGTGTGTGTGTGTGTGTGTGTGTGTGTGTGAAAAAACAAAAACAAATTAGTGGTTAGTAACAGTTGATTGACAGTTGAGAGGCTGGCAAAAATAGCAGAGCTCAACCCCCCGCAAGCACAATTAGGTGAATACAACTAGGTGAATACATACATACATACATACATATACACAGCCTGCCTGTCCTCGACAAAATGATTTATTATTACATTGCAAACTTTAGTATTCTTCAATTTTTGTGTAGTGCACACTAGCATATAATGTTCAATGATGTATAATGCACATGTGTATAATGCAATGATATTTAATGCAGATTGGTATATAATGTACTCTGGTGTATTATGAATTCTGATGTGTATAATGCACCCTGGTGTATAGTGCACTCTAGTGCGTAATTCACACTGGCTTTATGCATTGGTGACTAATAGTCCCCGTGGCACAGTGGTAAAACACTCGCCCGGCGCTTCACGAGCGCTTTGGCCTGAGTTCGTATCCTGGTCGGGGAGGATTAACTTGGTGCCAATCCTTAACTGTAGCCTCTGTTCGCCCTGCAATTAATGGGTGCCTGATTGTTAAATGATTTGGCGGGGTCGTATTCCTTGGAAAAATTAGGATTCAGGACTTGCCCAAAACACTATGCATGCTAGTGGCTTTACAAGAATGAAAGAACTCCTGTATATATAAATAATATAAAAAAAAAACATTAAACCTGGTGTATAATGCATTTTTTATTTTTATCTTTTAAAAGTCAGGTTAAAAGCTTACACAGTATTACACTATGTATATAATTTGCATAGAATATAAAAAAAGGTGGTTCCCAGATACTGTTGCTATCGTATGTAGAGTTTAAACACTTTTAGTTAAGTTCCAGGCTAATTTAGCTATTCTTCATCCTTGATGTACAAGGTAAGGCTAATGTTCATGGAGAACATACCTGTTGCTACTGATCTTTCTCCTGGGGGGGGGGGGGTATGCCGTGGTAATGGGTCTTGTTTATGCGCAGGTTTTTTCACGTGTGGAATCTTCTAATGGGTGCACTATGGCATCATCCCCAAACTTGAGTGTGATTCTGCTGTATGCTGGTTTCCTGATGTGGCACTGTGTTTTATGATCCAGTACCTTTCTTGTTGGGTATATGGGTCTTCTACACCCTCGTGTGTATGATTAATATTGAATTTGGATGTTGATCAAGTTAGAGCCCTCTTCTATTACTGCTTATTGTATGGTGGTTTCTTTATGAGCTTGTTCAGTTAAATTGAGGTGCTTGTGATCTGTCCTGCCCAAAACGCTTTGTGTAATAGTGGCTTTAGGCATTGTATGTACTAACTCTATCTATAAATCTATCAATTTTTGTATCACCTCTTGTATGTATGTACTTTACCTGAATAAACATTTGAATTTTGAATTTGAATCTTTGGCAAGGATTTTTATGCTGCCTTCTCTGTTTATTTGAGTAGTAATTTTCAGCGCTCAGTTCTTAATATTTTGTAGTCTTCTCTTGAGGCTCACAAAGTTCCCCAGTAAACTTATGCAAAACTATTTGCAAAGTTACTTCTCATTGTGATCATAGTCAACAAGATCCTGCCATGTGCACAGTGTCCTGGATGTATAATGGTAATGTCTAGGGAAGCAACCAACGGTGATCTTGCTCATAAAATAGTTTGTTTTATCCATAGGCAAAATTTAGGGGCAGATTTATTTAAAAAAAAATAATGTGCATTATACACCAAGAGAAATAAGCCATTTCTTTTGTGCAATCATACCTTCATTGGGAGGCAACTCGCACTTATGGAAATTAAGTATAGTTTGAGGCTTGAGTAAGACACTGATCATATTTACATACATCCTAGCAAATGAACTTTATTAGAGTGTGGGGTTCAAACTTGAGCTGCATCAGCTATGAGTGCAGATTTATCTTTATTGTGGTGCTTTTCTGTCGTATACAAATTTTACTTTTAACTTCATGATATTTTGCATTTTTTATGATAAATATAGGGCCAAGCAAGTCAACTCATAATTTTATTTTACTGACATGAATTGAAATTCAGTTAACCAAATATGTTTTGCACATTAGTACAAAGAGAGAAGAAAAGCTGTGCACTCCTAACTGAAAGCAGTTATAATTGGCTTTTGAGAATGGCTTTTGTACAAATAATTTTTATACTATAGCAATCTTAGTCCTTGGTAACCTTATATCTGTTCTATCACTTCTGTATTTTGATTATGCTTATTCAGATTTTAAAATATAAATAATATTATTGTGCTTTCCTAAAAAAAAAAGGTAAAAAGCTCTAAGATTGCATAAAAACCCAAGTTATGTAAAAACATAAGCTATGCAGTCATTAACTCATGTGTGATGTAGTGCTGAACTTGGCTCACTTTTGAATGTTTATTTAATGTGATGGTTAATATGGTAGTTAATTATTTAAATTGCAAGCAGAGAGACTAACGTGGTTATGCTTGGGATTCTGTTGCAGTGCTGACTGGGCTCACATCATCTTTAAGTGGTAAGTGCATGCCTTAATTCATGGTTTGGCAGTGATATAAGGAGAGTTTATTAGCCTAGAAGTAGTCTTGCTTTGATTGTCAACTGTTGCAGGTTACATTTGCTATTAGTTAATATATCTACGATAATCAAAACAGTGTACACTACTAGGTGCCCATGCTGTGGTATACCTGAAGCTTTGCTTTATATATTTTTCATCCGTGTAATGCTTCTTGGTGATTAACTTGAATTTGCTTCACTAGAATTACTTCAAACATAAACTTGGTTTTAGCATGATGTAGTGTGTCGTTTTTTGGGTATTGTATTCCTTAGTAGCAGCATTAGAAACATTTTTTTCTGGGGGAAGCCCCATCAATGTCCTGGAGCTATCTAGGCTGACATGGATATTATTAGCGTTCTGGCATCAGCCAAAGTGCATAGAGTTCGGCCTACCGGGGACCACAAGCTAGAACCTGGTCCCCCCTCAGATAAGGCATGAGTCGCAATGGCCTATAGAAACCCTCGTTTGGTTGGGAGCATTCCATGTCTGTCATCAACTGGGTCTGGCACTCAGAAAGGTAGGTGCCTGAAAACAAACCCCTATTCTGGTGAAAATATTGCTACCGAAAGCCGAACAAGTGGACAGAACTCCCCAAATGAAAAGTAGCAAATGAGCATGACATCATCACGTTGCCACACCGCTGTCTGCACAAACACCCCCACTCCCCAGGAGGGGGAAGGGGAAGCCGCAGACCCTCGTGCCTGCGATCCAACCAACAGTTCTTGGCTGAAGTGATACTGGCAGGTCATGTGCCTCTGGCTCTTGAATTGGTTTCGGTTTCAGCAGATCGGTACAGCCCGGTACGAGGCTGGTTTGTTCTTCTCGAGTCTTCACGTCTGGAGTTTCTGACTCAGGTTTATTATCACTTGTATGCGTCGCAGGTGGTTTCATTGTTGGTCTCCTATCTGCGTGCTTCGTCATGACGGCAGTATGAAGTTTCGTGGCAGTCCTCCCAGTTTTTCCTATCACTGCATAGGTGTACTTCAGTCTCTGATAGGATCGTTTTGTCCTTCATTTCGTGGTTGCTTTAGGACCGTCATCTTATGCCGAATACTGTCGCCTCGTATCGTGTGGTGCTAGGGGAGCTGCTCCAGCTTGCGTTCGGTATTGATCTGCTCCATTCGGCAAGCTGTCTCGTGCGTTATCTCACCTCTGGCCTGCTCATGCGCTGCCTGAGCCGCCCTGGTCTTTGAACCGGGTGCTCTCTTTTCTCTCTTCTCCTTGGATTGTTGTGGCCCCTTCAGTTCAGGATTGTTTTTCTAAGGCTCTTTTCCTGTTGGCATTGGTCTCTGGGGGTCAAGTCAGGGAGCTTCATGCTCTCCTCCAGCGCAGGGGTTTCTGCTCTTTTGGTCCTGGTGGTAGATTTGCTCGGTTGCAGCCACCTCCTTCTTTTCTGGCAAAGAATGAGACTGCAGCTTTTCGAAGTGGTCCTTTGGGTGTTGATGCTTGATTGGTCAGGCCAGGGGTGCATCATGTGTTATGTCCGGTTGCGGCTCTCTCTGCCACCGAAGCGCGTCACAGCTTCGGTGGTTGGGGATCCGCTTTGGGTTGACCCGGTTTCCCTCCTTCCCTGTTCCCGAGCTAGGGTCTCCCAGGTTGTCTGCAGGGTTATTAATTCTAGCCAGCCTGCGGTCTGTCCTCATGCCCATGACGTTCGTAAGTTTGCTGCTTTGGCTGCCGTCTTTGGCAACATGTCTTGGGTTGACATTCGGGCACAGGGTTTTTGGAGGTCGAACAGCGTCCTGGACACTCGCTACCTTGTCAGTGTTCCTGAATCTGGTAGAGCCTGTGTTGCATTGGGTTGGCGGTTGCAGCCATTTGTCTCGACTTCGCGTTGAGGAGTGAGGACTGAATGCCGCCTGGGTAAGTCTCTGTTTTTCCTTGTCTTTGGGTAGATAGCTCTGGGGAGACAATGGGGCACCCCAGAAAACCAGTGTTGAATATGCTTTCTACCTTTCTGAGTGCCAGACTCGGTCAATGGCAGACATAGAATGCTCCCAACCACACTGGGGTTTCTATAAGCCATTGCTCCTCGTGCCTCATCTGAGAGGGCAAGGTTCTGGCTCGTGGTCCCCAGTAGGCCGAACTCCATGCACTTTGACTGATGCCAGAAAACTAATAATATCCATGTCAACCTGGATAGCTCCGGGAAGCCTCCAGGACTCGCCCAGAAAATGGCGTTTCATTACATTCAACGCTGTTTTTTTTTAATTTTGTTTTATCTAGGTAAATGGAAGGCGAGTCTTCCATCAGAGCAGTTTGGCATGTGAGCATGCTCACACACATACACATTCGTTCTACGACGGCAGAAGCCATCGTAGACCAGCTGTGGGAGCATCCTCCATGGCCGCGCTGACCAGAGTTCCACTCATTTCTGAACACTACTTCTTTGGTGCATCGACATGCCACTAAGTGGCTCCCAGAAATGAAGGACAAGAGCTACGAGGAGAGATTAAAGGCATTAAACATGCAAAAACTAGAAGATAGAAGAAAAAGAGGTGATATGATCACTACATTCAAAATAGTAACAGGAATCGATAAAATTGATAGGGAAGAATTCCTGAGATCCGGAACTTCAAGAACAAGAGGTCATAGATTTAAACTAACGAAACAAAGCTGCCGGAGAAATATTCGAAAATTCACTTTTGTAAACAGAGTGGTAGACGGTTGGAACAAGTTAAGTGAGAAGGTGGTGGAGGCCAAGACCGTCAGTAGTTTCAAAGCGTTATATGACAAAGAGTGCTGGGAAGACGGGACACCACGAGCGTAGCTCTCATCCTGTAACTACACTTAGGTAATTACACTTACTAGGGAAAATAAAAGATTCCGATGACTTCCATAACCTTTAAGAAGACCTAGACAAAATAAGTGAATAAAATCATATGTAGATATAATTCAGTGCAAATAAATGTATCATTATTTAGTGTAGAATAGGGGAAAATAGGCCACACAACCTACAAATTAAATAAATAAATAAATAAATAAATAAATAAATGTTTATTCAGGTAAGGTACATACATACAAGAGGTTTTACAAAAATTGATAGATTTATAGATAGAGCTAGTACATACAATGCCTAAAGCCACTATTACGCAAAGCGTTTTGGGCAGGAAAAACATTAAAGACTAAAACTTAATACTAATTGAGATTAAAGTATAAAATGTGTTGAGAACAAATAAAAATAAAAATAATAAAAATGAAAAAGGGGGGAACATGGCAGAAAAAGCAGCACAAATACAATTAGGTCGACAAACAGCATTGTTTAAAAAAACAGACATGGGTTGACAATATAGGGGTAAGGTAGGTTACAGGGAATTTATTAGGTAGTGCTTAGTTTTTATCTTAAACTGGTTGAGAGAGGTACAGTTTTTAACATGATTGGGAAGGTCATTCCACATTCTGGGTCCCTTGATTTGTAGAGCATTTCTAGTTTGATTAAGTCATACTCTTGGAATATCAAAACCGTATTTGTTTCTGGTGTGGTGCTCATGGGTTCTGTTACAACCTTCAATGAAGCTTTTGAGGTCAGGATTGGCATTACAGTTCAGCATTTTATATATGTATAATACACATGAGAGAATGTGCAGTGACTTAATATCTAACATATTCAGAGATTTGAGTAGGGGTACTGAGTGATGTCTGGGGCCAGAGTTGGATATTGTCCTAATAGCAGCTTTGTGTTGAGCAATTAAAGGACGTAAATGATTTTGGGTAGTAGAACCCCAAGCACAAATACCATAGTTGAGATATGGATAGATGAGGGAGTAATAGAGCGTCACCAGGGCAGGGCGAGGTATATAATATCTGATCTTAGAAAGAATGCCAACAGTTTTTGAAACATTTTCTGGGGGGAGCCCCGTCGGCTCCCCGGAGCTATCCAGGCTGAATGGATATGTATAACTTTCTGCCATCAAAGTGCTAGGAGTTCTTGCCTACCGGGGACCACGAGCCAGAACCTGGCCCCCTCAGAGAGGCACGAGGAGCAATGGCCTATAGAAACCCCTTTTGTGATTGGGAGCATTCTCTGTCTGCCATCGACCGGGACAGGCACCCAGAAAGGTAGGCGCCCCAAAACAAACCCCTATTCTGGTGAAATTATTGCTACTGAAAGCCGAACGAGTGGACAAAACTCCCCAAACAAAATTATCAAAACTAGCATGTCGTCATCACGTCGCCGCGCCACCGTCTGCGCAACCCCCCCCCTCCCCGAGAGGGGGAAGGGGGAGCCCCAGACCCTCCACGCCGGCGATCCAACTGGCAGTTCTTGGCTGATGGTATTACTGGCTGGTCGAGTGCCTCTGGCTCCGGTTTTTGTTTCAGTTCTGTGCTTTATGGTGTGGACTGTCTCTACCGGTGGGGTGTGAGCCAGGAGTAAGATTCCACGGTACTCGGGCTGCATGTGCCTAGGGCTATCTTTCCTAGCCCTTACACTGCTCAGGGGTCCTGGGGACATTTACACCCCTGTGCGCAAGAAAAAAAAAATTCAAATTTTTTTTTCGTCTTCTAAACATGTTAATTTGTGTCCCCTGAGCACGGGAAAAATAGCAAAAAAATCGTAGGTGACATATTTTGGGCGCAATTGACCGAGGAAGTCTGGCAAAAAGTGGGCGTTGACAAAGCGGTCGTCAGGGCCGGTCAGCGTCACCCGCGCTGACAGATGGGAGTTGCCACAAAGATATCATTACCTAATTGTTTCAATGTCTCCGATTGATTTTTTCTTAGTTTTTTTGCAGTAATATTATTCAATAGTGTGTATTGTAATATATTTATATAATAAAAGTGGTGAATAATCGCTATACTCAAACGTATGGTGTGCATATTAGTAATTCAATTATTATGTTCATAAAACAATAAACAAATAGTTTTGCTGCTATTACACTCTATACACAGGTTATATATAAGTATCTGCATATTTTGGTCACCATAACGAACCACTAAGTTGGTATTGAGAGTCGAAAAGCAACGAAGAGTTACCGCCACACACCAGCCAGCCACTCGCTGCCACTCCCTCAACACACGCACTAAACTTTCTCCCCCAACAATACCATTTGTGGTGTTATTACACTATATACAGACGTTATATATAAGTATGTATATATTTTGTTCACCACAACTGTACAGCTAAGCTGATATAGTTAGTTCAGGCACTAAGAGTCGTCGGTATACACAGCTGGCGGCTCCCTCACTCATTCAAGGTCACACACACACTAAACTTTCTCCCCCAACAATACTGTTTGCAGTGTTATTACCCTATATACACATATTATATATAAGTATCTACATGTTTTATGCACTGTAACTGTACACCTAAGCTTGTAGTGCGCCCAAAGAGCATAGTGGCCACCCTCTAAACAGCTCGACAAATCGTGCAGACGACGTCACCTCCGTCACCCAAATGGCTCCTCCCAACATAATCCTTTTGCTGTTATTACACTAATACACACATTATATATAAGTATCTACATTTGTGTTCACCATAGAGAACCACTGAGCTGGTATGGTGAATGTAAACAATAACAGGTGGCCACACAGTCAGTAAACGATGCTGTCTCCCTCAGTCTCTCAGCATCACTCCTCCCACAGCGCTAATTATTACAACAATCCTGCTATTATCACAACCCTGGTTATTTATATCACAGTCACGGGTCATCTGTAATATTGTCATCACTAAATAATAACAGTTATATATTTATTTTGACATTTTTCGGTGATGCTGTGGTCACAAGCTGAACAGCAATGCTGATCGCTCATGCTGCGTGCGCCAGCCTTGGTTGCTCCAACAGTACTGTGCCTCTCACACCTGAGAATATTGCCCACGATTTTTTTTAAATGGCGTCTGTTTACAAGAGCCCTGAGGAAGCTACTGTGAACCCCGTGTAGCCGCGGGCCATTTGAATCGGGCCTGGCACCCTATGGCGTATATATACGCCATGCGCACCATGGGACATGTTACTCAGGGCGTATATATACGCCATGCGCAGTTTAAGGGCTAGGTGCCCTATAAGTACTGCCTTGGGGCTTGGGGCCACCTTCCGCAAGTCACCTTGGGTTCTGCCTCCACTGTGTCCTTTACTGCTCGGTACTGGGCCGCCCTTGGAGTCGGCTGAGGTTTTGTTGCCCTGGTTTGTCTCTGGGTAGGTGGTAGTTTTCGTCACTGGTAGGGGCACGGGGTACTGCACAGCTAGTTTTCACCATTAACAGCGGCCGGCTCTGTTTCGCCTGGGTACGTTATCCTCTTGCGGGTTTTTCTTTTGTTTTTGTTTTTGCCTGGTGGGGGTCTGCCGTTACTGTGGTCCCCTTTCCTGTTCTAGGTGAATTTCTTTCGAATTCTTCTGTTGGCGGTACTCCCCGCTTGGCCCCCGTGAGTGGACACGTCCGGGGGTTTAGCTCTCCTTCACCCAGGCCACTGGTCTTGATAATCGGGTGCAGGCGGCTGCGGCATTGCTTGCTGGGTGTGTGTTGCTGCAACGCTCTTGGTTTGCAGCCCCGGATGCCCCGAGGCTGCCCCGTTTTGGTGGTTGGGGTCTGGACTTGGGGGTGGGGGTCGCTTCGGTTCTGGCTCCTTCCGCTTCTTGTTCCTCCCCTTCTGTTCTCTCACTTCCTCCCTTGCTTCCTGCTCCGAACCATAGGCGGATTTCGGGTTGGGGCGGGGTCTGGTTGGGTTGAGACTCGGGCGGTCTCGGGGGTTTTCCTCTTCCGTGTGACGGCGGAGGCATTCGAGTCGGTTTCCTCCAGCGTGCTGTATGGGTCTGACCTGTGGGCTCCCTTCATTAGTGTTTGCACAGCTGCCCGGCTTTTCCTTGTTAAGCTGGGGCTTTGGGGGTGCGGCTCGGCCCGGGTCATGCCATAGAGGTTCCCGGGGTTAGGGAGGGGTTGCCTGGGGGGCCTCAGCCCCGTTGCCCTTCTTGGGTCCTTGTACCTTTGGTTTGGGGCTGGCAGTTCCTCAGGGGGGTTGTCCTTCCCTCTGTGTTCCTGTTGTTTTCGGGTATACCCCTCCCTGGGTTCGGTTCCGTGTTCCTTCGGGTTCATTGGTCCCGTCGTTCCTGGGGGTGTGTTTCACCCCCTTTTTCCTTACCCTTTTCGCTCTTATGTCGCGATGCTGTTCACAAAAACAAAAAACAAAAAAAAAAAACAAAAAAAATGTCCAGGTAAGGTACATCCATACAAGGTGTGAAACAAACATTGATAGATTTCTATATTGACCTAGTACATAGTGCCTAAACCGCTTCGTATCGTTGTCCCTGCATGTTCCTTGGTCAGGGGTGCTTGTCATGGTTCTCGTTGATTCACGAGTCTCTTCGTACCTTCCAATATTATTGGAACGTCTGTTGATTTTCGATGTGGTTTCCATCGGGTCTTTTGTCGGCCTTGTTGGTTCCCTTCCATCATATGTTTTCTTTCGCTTCGTTTTCGCTTTTTTTGTTTTGTTTCGCGTCGTCTCCACTTCGTTTCGGCATTCTTTGTCTTCGTTCAGCAAACTTCCTGGTGTTTGTACATGTCTGTACGTTGTGTGTACGATTTGTGTGTCGCCTGGTGTACGAGCCAGCCTCTCGGTGGACGGGTGGTGCGTTTCGTACCTCGTGTGCTGGGGTCGCAGTGTGCGTTTTGTTTACGGGCGGTATGCTCGTGTGTTCGCGTCATTCTCGTGGTTTTCTGCGGCTTCTTGCTCGTTTCTCCCTCCAGTCATGGCCCTCTGGATGCTGAGGGTGTTTGGATTTATATCTGGGGGTGTCACTTTGTTCTCCCTCTGTACTGCTTCGTCTTCTGCAGGGCGCGCACCTCTGGCCATATTTCTCCTTCGACCTCTCATTTTATTCAGGTAAGGGTACATACTATGCCTGCTGCCACGAGTATGCATGGCTTTCAGGCACACCTTTAACGCTGCTCTGGTATGTTACTTGGCTCGCCTGTGTTGTGGCACGGTCGTGTGTCTGCTCTGCAGGTGAGGTTGTCTTGTCTGGCGCTTCTGTTGGCCTAGTGCTGGTTCTCACTTTTGGTGGGGTGCTTGCCTAGTTGTGCTTGCGGGGGTTGACTCTGGCTCTTGGGCCCCGCTTCTCCTGTCAGTTGACGATTGTGAAGTTTCCTGAGCCTTCTGGGCTCTGTCTTCACGTTTGCTCCTATGCTTGCGTCGTCTGCCTCTCCACATGGCTTTTTGGTGCTTTTCGCTTCCTTTCCCCTCGACATTAACAGGTTCTTTTAGTGTCTGTGGCTCCTTGGGTGCTCACTACCTCCTGTGTCTCCTTGTGCGTTCAAACATACGGACATAAGTATAGTGGACCTGCGGAGGGCCTATTGGGCCGTGCGAGGTAGCTACTGTTTCTTACCATCCATTCCCTCTCATATATGTCCAACCCGCCTTGCACCAATCGTGGGGCCCCACCACCACGTTACGTGGTAATTGGTTCTGCGCTTTAACGGGCATATTACAGTGCAGGTCATTCCTCCGGTCTTTCCTGATTCTGCGCTTATCCCTTTTATGCCCGTTGTTTCGTACCCACAATGTACCGCAAGGGTGGCTTGTGCCACTATCCCAGTTTCTATTGTTTCATGAGGATTGGTCAATAAACCCAAACACTACGGAACTACTTATCTTTTGTTGTGTATTCAGTAGTTGCGGGTGATATTTTGGCGGGCAATGGTGCGGGGGGGGTCCCTGAGTGTCGGTACGGTGTCTCGCATGTCTGTTCTAGACCACACTTGCAGGTAGTCTATTATTTGCTACTCTGCTGGTTATATGCTTGGGCGCCGCCTCACAGTTCTCTGCAGGTTGGCAGGACTTTTCTTGGACGTACGGAATGGTTTGAGTTCCATCGTTGGTATTGGAGAGCTTTGCTTCTCTGGTTAGGCTCATGCGTTTGGAGCGAGTATCTTCTTGGGATACTCTACTCACTCCGCCACCTTGTTCACTGTTCCATCCTTTTTTACTCTTACCCGCTTGGCGGGATTGCGTTGATGGCTCCTGACTGGGGTGTTTGGTGTGGTGTTTGGTCACCTTGCATGTGTCTTTAGTGCCTTTTTTGTCCATCTTTGTTCTTGTTGTCCTGTGGGGCTCTGCCCGCATTTGGTGCTTTTGTTTTCGTTGTATACCCGGGGGGTTTTTTCCTGTCTGGACACTTTCCTTGCCTATTTTCGGTGCCTGACTGCACCCTGCTGTCCGTAAGGTCCCTCAGGTATATACGCGCTCCTCTGCACAATTTGTGGTTGGTCGTGTGCGTTACTTCCCGGCCACTCCTTGGGCGTTTCGTGGTTTCCTTACTTATTTCCGTTTTT
>WNGS01164858.1:67202884-67233704 GCA_020271785.1 Procambarus virginalis
TGTCGGGCTTGGTGGACCATTGAATGTGTCTTCCGGGTTCCAACCCGTCTTGTACGGGATCGTTGGTTGCTGTGCCCTTGTCTCAGGGTGACAGTCGCCACTTTTACCTCCGTCATGCTGCCTGTTTGGTCACTGACACCTTGACCCGGAGTCTTGTGAGAGATATTCGCTGCTTGTTCTCTAGTACTCTCCTGATGTTATTACTGTTCAGAGTACAAGCGGCATCCGTGTTGCAAGCTAGGTTAGGTTGCTGCAACACGCTAGGTTGGTTTCCCACTCGGATGCCCCGGGGCTGCCCCGTTTTGTTTAGGTGCTGTTCGCCCCTTTCCCTCCCTGTTCCTGGCTCCGGACCGTCTGCGGGTTTCGGGGTCGAGGCGGGGTTTAGTTGGGGCCGAGACTCGGGCTGTTTCGGGGGCTGCCCCGTTCGGGTTGGGGACGGAGGTTTTCGAGCCTGTTCCTCCTGCCAAGGCTTCTGGCAGGAGGAGGTTTCCCTGGGGTTTCTGTCTGGGGGCTGTGCTTTGCCTTTCTGTGGTGTATCTCCGCCAGCAAATGTGGTGGTTTGGGCTCCCCTTGGTTCGATTCCAGGTTCTTTTGGGTTCTTTGGTTTCGTTTCGGAGGTTTCTTCCTCTTGGGCCCCCCTTTGTGGGTTCAGGGGGCTTTGTTTCCTCGTGTGTGACCCGGTTCTGCCTTCTGGGGTTCCGGGTCTTCCTGGCTTGCAGACTGATCTTTTGGGTCTTGGCACGTGTTATGGTCATGCTGGGACTTTGGGATTTTGTTGTCGAGGTGGGCCTTTTGATGCAGTTTTGTGCCTTCTTCGCTTGGCCGGCGTGGTGCTCTCTGCCCACTTGTCAGTGGCTTGTAATTTTCTTTTCACGTGTATGTGTGTGTGTACACATGTACATGTACATGTGTACACTGTGTGTGTGTGCACATGTCTATGTGCATATGCACGTGTGTAATTACCTAAGTGTAGTTACAGGATGAGAGCTTCGCTCGTGGTGTCCCGTCTTCCCAGCACTCTTTGTCATATAACGCTTTGAAACTACTAACAGTCTTGGCCTCCACCACCTTCTCACCTGACTTGTTCCAACCATCTACCACTCTGTTTGCGAAAGTGAATTTTCTTATATTTCTTCGGTATCTGTGTTTAGCTAGTTTAAATCTATGACCTCTTGTTCTTAAAGTTCCAGGTCTCAGGAAATCTTCCCTATCGATTTTATCAATTCCTGTTACTATTTTGTATGTAGTGATCATATTTCCTCTTTTTCTTCTGTCTTCTAGTTTTGGCATATTTAATGCCTCTAACCTCTCCTCGTAGCTCTTGTTCTTCAGTTCTGGGAGCCACTTAGTAGCATGTCTTTGCACCTTTTCCAGTTTGTTGATGTGCTTCTTAAGATATGGGCACCACACAACCGCTGCATATTCTAGCTTTGGCCTAACAAATGTCCTGAACAATTTCTTTAGTATATCGCCATCCATGTATTTAAACGCAATTCTGAAGTTGGAAAGCGTGGCATAGGCTCCTCGCACAATATTCTTTATGTGGTCCTCAGGTGATAGTTTTCTATCTAGAACCACCCCTAGATCTCTTTCTTTATCAGAATTCTTTAAAGATTTCTCACATAATATATAGGTTGTGTGGGGTCTATGTTCTCCTATTCCACATTCCATAACATGGCATTTATTAACATTAAATTCCATTTGCCAAGTGGTGCTCCATATACTTAATTTTGTCCAGGTCATCTTGAAGGGCATGACAATCATCTAAGTTTCTTATCCTTCCTATTATCTTAGCATCATCAGCAAACATGTTCATATAATTCTGTATACCAATTGGTAGATCATTTATGTAGACAATAAATATCACTGGTGCAAGAACTGAACCCTCTGGTACTCCACTTGTGACATTTCTCCAGTTCGATGCATTGTCTCCCCTCCAATATTTTCCACTTTCCAGAACAACCTCTTATGTGGAACTCTGTCGAAAGCCTTTTTTAGGTCCAGATAGATGCAGTCAACCCAACCATCTCTTTCCTGTAATATCTCTGTTGCTCGATCATAGAAACTGAGTAAATTCGATACACAGGATCTTCCAGATCGAAAACCATACTGTCTATCTGATATTATATCATTTCTCTCCAGGTGTTCAACCCATTTAGTTTTAATTATTTTTTCCAATATTTTGACTATTACACTTGTCAATGATACAGGTCTATAATTAAGGGGGTCTTCCCTGCTTCCACTTTTGTAAATTGGAACTATGTTAGCCTTTTTCCACACATCAGCTACAATTCCTGTAAACTGGGATTCCTGAAAAATCAGTTGAAGTGGAATGCTGAGCTCAGGTGCACTTTCTCTCCCTGGCAACCCTCCCTCCCACCGGTCGGCAGTTTTTTCGCGTTGGTTGAAGCTTAGCTTCCGAACTGATGCTAGGCAGCCAGCGCGGTGAGGTCTGGGGCTCCCCTCTCCCCCTCTCGGGGCGGGAAGGGCTGCGCGGATGATCAGCGCAGCAGTAATGTGTGATGTTTGCTTGTTTCCTTGGGATTGTATGGAGTTTCTACCTCTCTGTTCCATTTTTTGTTTTAGTTTTTTACCATGTGGGGTTTGTTTTGTTATGCCTACCTTTCTGGGTGCCTAACCCCGGTCGATGGCAGATAAGGAAAACCCCAACCACAAGGGGGTTTTCCAGGGCTATTGCTTCCTGAAACCTCTCTGAAGGGGCCAGGTTCTGGCACTGGTCCCTGGTAGGTCTAAACTCCTTAGCTAATGTCCCGGTCTAATATAACATACATTAGGCCGATAAGCTCCAGGGAGCCTCCGGGACTCACCCAGAAAATGGCGTTTCATTACATTCAATGCTGGTTATTTGCGTTTTTTGACATCCAGCCTAAGAACTGTGGGTGGTTCGCCGGCAGATAGATCTGAGGCTCCCCCTTTCCCCTCCCTGGGAGGGGGGGGCGTTGCTCAGACAGCGGTGGGGCGACATGATGACGTCATGCTAGTTCACTAATTTTCGTTTGGGGAGTCCTGTCCACCTGTTCAGCCTTCGGTCGCAATAATTTTACTAGAACAGGGATTTGTTTTGGGGCGCCTATCTTTCTGGGTGCCTATCCCGGTGGATGGCAGACATAGAATGCTCCCAACCACAGGGGGATCTTTATAGGCCATTGTTCCCTGTGCCTCTCTAGAGGGGGGCCCAGGTTCTGACTCTTGGTCAGAACCGGTAGGCAAGACCTCCGTGCATTGACTGATGCCAGAAAGATATTCATATTCATTTAGCCTGGATAGCTCCAGGGAGCCTCCGTGATTCACCCAGAAAATGGCGTTTGATTACATTCAACGCCTGTTTTTCATGTTTTGACCTCTCAATGCTTAGTTCTGGGATGGATTGATTAATTTGTGTAGTCATTTCCACAACACAAAATTGTCCTTGCAATGATGCTTGAAAATTGCCTGTGGCACATGCTGCATGTCACACTTGTCTGACTACATGCTCTAATATCCATAGCATTTTACCTGAGGGAGCAGCTGAATAGTTCAGATCTGAATGGAGCGTTTGTATTAACTGTGTTTTTTTTCATCGTTTTATGAACTACTTTCCATCAGTTAATAAGTAAATATTTTGCATGCAATTTCTTCCCTTATTTTCTCTTGGATATAAGGTTTTTATGTAACACATTTCAATTTGGGACCATAGGTGTCTCCTGTCTCCTGTCTCTTGTGTTACTTTAAGTTGCGTGCAAATTTGTAGCAGGATGTGTGTTTTACTCTGAATTAATATCTGTCTCAATTATAATGATATAATTATGAAAGAATTCAAGAATAAAGCACTTTTATATTTTTTTTTATCTTCTCTGAACCAGGAGAGAAGAATAACAAACTAATCCAATTTATGTGCAAGTTGTTTAACCATTTGATTTTACAGTTTTTCTGCTTACCAGTTTAATATTTTCCGCTGATTATTTTGTTTTAATTATTATTATTATTATTATTATTATTATTATTATTATTATTAGTATTATTATTATTATTATTATTATTTTAGATACTCCCTTTCCATCAAATTTATTTTTACTCAAAGAAATGGGAGCTTGAAATTATAAATTAACGTTGTTTAATGTTCAGGCGTACTTACAGTTGCTCCAGCAGCAGGTGGGCAGCTCAGCTGGTTCAGGTGCAACAGCTGGCAGTCTAGCAAACCAGCTAGGCAGTCTTCAACAACTGCCTTCGCTTAATAATGTTAGTGTACAGCAACTCTTGGCAGCCTCACAGGGAAACTTGGCAACTCAACAGATGTTTGACTCAGCAGGTAAATTTGTTTCAGTTTTTTTTTTGTAAAGGTTTAAGATAAACTATTATATAATTTCAAATGGTATTGTGGTAAATTTATCTCTGGCTATTTATTGCAACTTGTACTTTACCTGATTAATCTGAAGGCCATTAACACTAGTGGGCTCGATGAGGACAAAAAGTCGGCAGCTTGTTGAAGGTCCTCCCAGTTGCCTTTGATGATCTTTTCCAGTTGTACTTTAAAATTGTACAGTGTTTTGGCATTTACGGCTTTGGCGGGTAGGCGGTTCTATGGGTTTATAACCCTGTGGGTGAAAAAGCATCTTCTATTTTCAGTCCTACATTGTGACTTGTTGAGCTTGAAACTGCTGCTCCTTGTTTGGGTTACACCTGACCTTTTGAAGAAATTTTCTGGATTAACATCATTTAAATTGTTCAGTATTTTGAAAGTTTCAATGAGATCTGCCCTGTCATGCCTAGTTTGCAGTGTTGTTAGCCCTGTGGCCCTAAGCTGTTCCTAATTTGGGAGTTGACTTAGCTCTGGAATTAATTTTGTTGCCTGGTGTTGCACTTTCTCCAAAGCAGCTATGTCCTTCTGAAGATGTGGTCTCCATGTTTGGATACAGTAATCTAAATATTTATAGATTTATACAATTGAATCATCACCATCTTTTCCTTAAAGTCAAAGGTATGCTTGATTATTACAAGGGTTTGGTTAGCTTTTCTGTGAGGGAGCCCTGTAGGCTCCCTTAAGCTTTCCTACTAATATAGTGCTATTCTATTTGGGGTCATTAGTCGCAGAGTTCTTGTTGCCTACTACAGATCTAGAACCTGGCCCCCTTAGAGAGGTGCAGGAAGCAATGACCTATGAACACTTTACATTTAAAGTATAGTATATTATACTTGCCATCAACCAGGGAAAGCACCCAAAAGATTAGATGAACAAAACAGTCCACTGTCTGGTTGAAAAGTGTGACCTACGTCACTACGTCAAAAGAGCAAAGGAACTTCCCCTCCAGAAAGAAAACAAACAACACTTTGTCCAACTAGCCCTCTGCTTGTTAGTGCTCACCCTCCTTGAAATTCTGGACTGGAAGTTCTTTGTAATACAGTACAAGGTTTCATAATTTATTTACCTGGCATCTACGTCTTTGGTGGATAGGTGGTTCCATGGGTTTATAACCCTATTGGTGAAAAACATCACCTGTTTTCTGATGTACATTATGGTTTGTCGACCTTGAAACCAATTCTCTTTGTTTGTGTTATAATTTGAAGAGGATGTCTGGGTCAATATCCTTGAAATTGTTCAGTATTTTAAAAGTTTCAATGAGATCAGTCCTGTTTGCAGTGGTGTCTGGTTTGCAGTGTTGTTAGCTCTCTGGCCCTCAACGTTTCCTGGTATCAGAGGCAATTTAGTTCTGGAATGATTTTTGTTGCCTGGTGTTGAACGTTCTCCACAGTAGCTATATCTTTCTGAAGGTGAGGTCTCCATGCTTTCTTACAATAATCCAATTTGATTTGTAATAGTTGGGTACAGGAAATCTGTTAGGGCCTACTTCTAGGATGCAAAGTATAACAGTTGCTTAACTCTTGGATACCCATTTACTGCTAGATGAACACTCATTAAGCAAAAAGAAACATTGCCTAAACTCTTCTGTGAGAATTGAACCCAAGACCTATATACCTATATGGGGACCTGTATACTGTATATAATAATAGAGGGGAGACCCAGCTGCACCCAGGTCTCTCCTCCCACATCCTTCATGTGGGAGGAGTCTGAACAAGGATGGAGTCAAGAAATCCATACAAATTATTGTCTACATCCTGTTTGTATCTGCCTGAAATATAACCATTCAATAATTTGAATGTGAAGGAAAACCATGGTTATTACCTTTTTGTTTTACAAATTATAAAGATAATATAGAATTTCTAATATGTTGCCTTAATTCATCAACAGGCTCTCATTCCTTAGGTCTGAGTGGTTTGGGGTCTCTAGGCAGCCTCAATCTGCCTACTTCAACTAATGGTTCCCAGGATACAAATCTTCAGGGATTGTTAGCTTCCATGAGCTCACAAAACACAGGTAAATAACAATTTAATGCATTACTGTATTTCATCTTTTTTTCAGTTTAGATAGCGTGTACATGATTTTCCTCACTTATAATAATTTATTTTAAGCAGAGCTGCAGTTTGGGAGTGATTTTCATATATTGGGTCTTTTTATTTGCATTTCATATTTCCAGCCTGACTGGGAATATCAAAAACATGTTTATTTCTGGTGTGATGTTCATGGGTTCTATTACATCCATCTAGGAAGAGTTTCAAAACAAAACAGGATTAGAATTTAGGAATAAGGTTTGTAAGTGTAAATGGCAGAAGAAAATGTGTAGATTAAGTGTATGTTTAGCATGTTCAGAGGATTTAAACTAAGGGCCTACATATTGTCTAAAATCAGAATTTGTTATAATAATTGACTTTTGTAAGGATGATGATGGGCTTGAGGTAGTTTGTAGTAGTTGAAGCTCATGCTCATATACTGTAAATGAGATAGGGATATATTATTGAGTAGTATAGTGTGAGAAGAACAGAGTGGGGAAAATTATATCTTATTTCTGGGGGGAGCCCCGTCGGCTCCCCGGAGCTTTCCAGGCTGATATACTAATGTCAGACTTTGGCATCATTCATGTGTATGGAGTTCTGTGGGCCTACCAGGGACCACAAGTCAGAACCTGGCCCCCTCAGATGAGGCAAGGGGAGCAATGGCCTATAGAAACCTTGTAGTTGGAAGCATTCTATGTCTGCCATCGACCAGGTCATGCACCTAGAAAGCGTTCCAAAACAAACCCCTATTCTGGTGAAAATTGCTACCAAAAGCCGAACAAGTGGATAGAACTCCCCAAAAGAAACAATCAAACGAGCATGACGTCACACGTTTTCTGCATAGCTGCCCCAGACCCCTGTGCCGGCTATCCACCCTTCAGTTCTAAGGCAAAGGTAGAGGCAAAGGTCGTGTGCTCCAGCTTTGGTGGTTGTTTTAGCACTGTACCTAGTATGTGGTGACTGTCTGCTAGGTGATGCATGAGCTGGGAGTGATTCTCCAGTATTTGGGCTGCATGCGCCTAGGGTTTCCTTCCCTAGGTGCCCTGTAAGTACTGCTCTTGGAGCTTGGGGGCCACCTTCCACAAGTTCCTTGGGTTCTGCCTCTGCTAGGCCATTTAATGCTTGGTTTTTGGCCGCCCTTTGTGTGCTAGGATGTTCTGTCTCCCTTGTTTGCCTTAGGGTAAGGGGCAGTTTGCACTGGTATGGGTGCAGGGTACTGTGCAGCTTGTTTTCACCAATCATAGCAGCCAGCTCTGTTTCGCTTGAGTACACTGTCCTCTTGCGGAGTTTTCTTTTTCTTTTTGTTTGTCTGCCTGGTGGTGGGTCTGCCTTAGTTTTGCCCCCTGTGGACTGAGTACTCTTCCTTCTTCCGGTGGTTTTCCCTGCTAGGTCCCCGTGAGTGTACGCGTCCCAGACATGGTAGACATGGGCGCCGGTTTGCAGTACCCTGCCTGGGCTTCCCTGAGCATGATTTCCATCTCGGGATTCTCGGAATTCCCACGGGGATGCGTGGGTCCGATGGATGTGACCCTGGGGTTGCCCCCTCGCTTCATGCGAGTTTGAGGGTTGCTCTGTCCCCTTGTCTCAGGGTGACTCTCATTGTCTTTGCCTCCGTCTGCTGTCTGTGGGGTCGGTGGCACCTTTGGCGCAGAGTCCTACAAGTTTTGTTGCTTGTTTGTGACTCGGTTACCCAGTCTTCGTGCGTGTTGTTGGGCACTGCCCCTTCCCCGGTTCGGTTCCTTGTCCCTTGGATCCGTCGGTTAGATCCTGTCGGTGGGTTCTTTTCTCCGTTTATTCACCCATTTTCTTGGGACGGGCTTTCACCGTCATGTTCCCCTCTTCTTGGGGTTCTGCATGACTTTTGGTCTCGGGTGCGAGTGTGCCTTTAAGTGCCTTCGTGCTTTGTGCTTGATTCTATATGTTCTCGAAGGTTTGGGAAGGTTTTCGCTGCTACCCGTATTATTGGAACGTCTATCGTCTTCCGGTGACTTCCCTCTGGTCCTTGCTAGCGCTGTTTGGTCCTCTTCCGTGCTTCTTTTCGGTTTTTGGTCCTGTTTAATTCTTTTGTGATTGTATCTTCTCTCCGTGCTCTGTCTCGGCACTGCTCGTTTTCTTTCAATATTCCTAGTTAGTGCCTTCCCACTGAGCGGGTTGTGCGTTTCGGACCTCCTGTTCTGCGTAGGGTTGCCAGATTGGGCTCCTTGTGGCCCAGTTAGGCTCCTTTAGGCCCGGTTGGGCTCCTTGGGGGCCTGGTTGGGCTCCTTGTGGCCCAATTGGGCTTGTGGCCCAGTTGAGCTCCTTGTGGCCCGGTTGGGCTCCTTGTGGCCCGGTTGGGCTCCTTGTGGCCCGGTTGGGCTCCTTGTGGCCCAGGTGAAAAGCCAGCTATGTATGTTTTGCTACTTACTACTCTTTTCGGCTACTGTTAAGATAAGCGGACTGTGTACTCTGCAATGGAATTACATTGTTAACAAAAATATTTGGTCTAGTTTTATAGTCAAATTTGTGATTTTATTTCTTCAGCTCGTGACTTCCAGCACCTCACATCTGGCATCCCTGCCTGCGCATGCTCCGTGTTAGTTTGTTTTGGTATGGGCGGGTTTTCGTCCTTTTCGTTCTGCGTCCTTTTCTCTCAGGTGCTTTGCCTCTCGCTCCTCTCCATTCTCCAGCCCATGCCCGGTAGCTACTGGGGGTGTTCTGGATTGCCGCTATGGGAAGGATGCCGGGTTTTCCCTGCGTATGGGTGTGGGGGCGTCTCCTTTGCCTCTACCCCTACTCTTCTCCTGCATGTGCGACTCTCGCCTTCTTCCACTGGCGGTGCTCCCAGAATCTTCTCGGCTACATTGTGTCTTTACACGTTCGTGCCTACGTTCTGCAGGTGAGTTTATAGGGTCTGGAGTCTCTTTCGGAGGTGCTGGTTCGTGGTTTTTGGATATGAATATAAGAACATCAGAACACAGATGACTGCAGAAGGCCTATTGGGCCATACGAGGCAGCTCCTAATTCTACCCATCCAGTCCCACTCGTATGCATGTCCAACCCATGCTTGAGTCACTCTTGGGGGGGCCCACCTCCACTATGTTGCGAGGTACAATGGTGGGGTGAATGTTACTGTGTCAGGATGTTATGAGGTGATGTTTTGCTGCAGTTTTCATACTGTGGATGCGTGTTGGGGATTGGTTATGGCATTTTGTTTGGCCCTTCCGTGCTTCTTCCTGGGGTCTTCTTGTTTCGTCTGTGTTTGTTACAAGGGGGGGGGGTCACAGCCCTGTTTTTCGTGGGCTTATCTGGATTACTTATTCCTTGCCCGTCTTACAGTGCCTGGCTTAGCAATTCCATATATGTTGGGTTCTTACCTGTCCTTACCTGTTACCTGAAATCTTCGAGGCAGCCTCTTTCAACGCTCTCGCGAGTGCTGGGTTTGTCCCTCGGCGTCCTCGCCAGTTGCTGCGTCACCGGCTTCCTCTTTGGGGTTTTTGGAGGTTCAATGTCATGAAGCTTTCCTCCTTCCTAACTCGATGTGTTCATGAATGCCGCATTTGTCTGTTGGGCTTTGTGACCAGTGCTCACCATCTGGTCAGGTGCATTGGCAGCTGTCCATGTGTCAGTCTCACTGTACAGTGTGGGAGTTTATGGCTGTAAGCCTGGCGCTACTGAGGATTCGGCTTCCTCGGGGATCAGTGATCCGGCTCCATTCGAGTGCTTCCCTGTGGTTCATTGTCTCAACCCGGAGGTGGGTCGCTTTGGTCCGTTGCTGTTTGGAACTGGTTGCTTCGGGTAGCTGTTTTGCTAAGTTCTCGGGGCTTAGCTCTCCACGCCATTCACATTCAGGGAGTGTCCAACGTCCTGGCAGATGCCCTGTCTCACTTAATTCCTCTTTCCATGGAGTGGATGGTCAACACAGCTTCCTTCTTTTGGCTTTGCCAGATGTACGAGCGCCTAGAGGTGGACCTCTTCTCATCAGCTTGGTCTCGGCATCTTCCTGTGTATGTGGTGCTGTTCTTCGACTGTGAGGCTCTCGCAGTGGACACTTTTCGGCTGGACTGGTCGAGGGGGGGTTTCTGTGCCCTTTTCCCTAGTCCAGCTGTTACTCCAGGTTCTGGCTCGGCTTGAATCCTATAGTGGGAGGGTGATTCTCCTGGCGCCAAGGTGGCTGGTGCAGCCTTGGTTTCAGGTGCTGCTTGCTGGGTGTCCAAATTTGGGCATTTTTCTGTGGCTCCGCCTCTTTCAGCAAGTCTGACCGGTGTGATACCTTGCTGGTTCATCTTTCTCCTCCACAATATGCATCTGGATTTTCTGACGAGTGTGTATTGTTGTTTGTACAGTGATGTGCTGGCTTCTTTGATGGTGTCCCACCTGCAATCTTCTTCTCAGCAATAGGAAAAGGTTTCTTGGCAGGCTTTCCACCATTGTCTTTCTCTTTGTCGGTGTCAGACAAGGTTGTTTTGTGCTTTCTCTTTTGGACTTTCCTGGATCGGCATCTCGTACTGAATACGGTCGCTTCATAACGTGTAGTTTTGGTGGAGCTGCTGCAGCTTGCATTTGGGGTGGGTGTCACTTCTGCCTCGTTTAGTAAGTTTTCTCATGCGTTTTTTTTTTACTTCTGGCTTGCTCATGGTAGCCACCTGAGCCTTCTTGGTTTCTGGACCGGGTTTTTTCCTTTTATCTTCACCTCGGTTTTTGGTGAAGGGAAACCTGATCCTTCGGTTCGTGATTGCTTTTAGTAGGCTTTGTTTTTGTTTGCTTTGGCCTCTGGGGGTTGGTTTGAGGACCTTAATGCTCTTTTTCGGCACTGGGGGTTTTGTTCATTTGGTCCAGGTGGTCGTTTTGTTTGTTTGCAGTCTGCTCATTTCTTGTCTGGCGAAGAATGAGATGGCAGGCTTTTGGATGGGTTCGTTGGTTGTGGATGCATGGTTGGTTCAGCCGTGGGTGCATCACATGCTGTGTCTGATAGCTACCTGTGGGCCACCGGTTCTATGTTGGTGTACACGCTCTGGGCTGATCCGGTTTCCCTGGTTCCCTGTTTCAGGGCTCGTATGTCTCAGGTTGTCCGCAGTGTCATTAAGTCTAGCCAGCCTGCTGTCTACCCTCATGCCCATGATGTTAGGAGGTACCTGTATGCCACTTTTTTGGCTGTCTTTGGTAATATGTCTTGGGACACGTTTTGGGTGCAGAGGTTTTGGAGGTCGAACAGGGCCCTGGTCGCCAGGTATCTCATGAATGTCCTGGGCACTCTGCAGCCTTGTGTTTCTTTGGGGCGCATGTCACAGCTGTCTGTGTCTTCCTCGCATTGAGACCTGTGGTGCTCCCACCTCCCTGGTAAGTCCCTATTTTTTGTTTTTTCTGTGGGTATAATAGTTAGCTTCAGGGAGACTACATGGCTCCCAACAGAAATCCCAGCATTGAATGTAATGAAATGGCAGTTTCTGGGGGAGCCTCGGAGGCATCTTGACCCCCCTCCCTCTCTCCCTCCGGTCAGTGGCTTTCATCATTCAAGAACTGGAGGGTGAGTAGCCTGGCTCACCCAGGCCAGCTTCCACTCCCCCCCCCCTATTCCTCTTCATGAGGATGGGGGGAGGTGGTGCTAATGAAGATGGGGGGGGGGGACTAGATGGACACAGTGTTGTGGTCTCCAGTAGGCAACAAGACCTCTGTGACTGATAATACCAAACAGGATAGCATTATATCAGCAGGATAGCTTCAGGGAACTTCCGGGGCTCACCCAGAAACTGCAGTTTCATTACATTCAACACTGGTTTTATACTCAAATTGGGTGCAATGTCTGCTAAGGTTTCAAATCAGTTTGGTGCAAAGACTTATCCCAACTGATTTGGGCAATTTAAATTTGGTTAAATTATATGCAAAATATATGTACAGTATAATCACTTATAGTTTAAACTTCACCATTGACAAAGTTTGTTTTCCCCATAGTTAATATGTGAACCAGTGTGCATGACTAACTTTGGTGGTGTTGTGTGTTTATGTACAGGGTTGGGTATGAACGTGCAGAACCTAGCATCACTGGCGGCCATGACAGGTGGCAGTACGACGGGACTTCAAGCTCTCACCCAGCCAGGTATCACATTCCCTACTTCTCCCAGCTCTCCCTTCACCCTCACCGACCCAGGTATCACTCACAAGCTTTCTTCACTCTCCACTCTTACTAAATTTCACTTCCTGTACCAACATATCAGTGAACGTCTTGTAAAGTATAATTCAAATATCATCAAATTGTTTCAATGCATCTTTTTTCTTAACTATTGTTTACATTTTTTGCTTTTATGACTTTTTTTTTAAAGTAGTAATGTCCATTTTAATTTTCATTATATTTTTATTTAACCGTGTGTTTCCATTTTCAGTTATTATTTATATTATCTTACCTTTGCAACTAATTGTATATGCTCAGAAACAACTTCTCTAAACTGCATGAAATTAATTCCACTTATCTGAAAAATATCTCTACTGTACTATTTATTAAATCACAATTTTTGGCCTACAAGCTGCCAGGCATTTAAGGTACACATAATAATTATCTGTATTTCAGTTTTGTTTAACCACTGTAATGTGCCGAGTTTATTGTAATATTCCCCCTGTGTGCATAAAATCAAGTGTTCGCAAACATTCTTTCAACCTTGTAAAATGATAAATTTCCATCCCTGAACACATACATATAAAAAAACTAAAAAAAATCCACTTACTTTGGCTGTGGGGACATGGAGAAGGGGGCATCACGGGCTGGTCGCCTGTGTGTGCGCGAAGCTCCCAGAAGCAGTCGCGCAGGCCATTTAGTACCGCGAGTTCCAACAAATATATTTTAAATTATTTGTTCAATGTATTTCCAATGCGGTTTAATTTTCTTTATCATATATGATGTATATTTGTGTCCTTTACAATACGTTTACAGTGGAATGTTCATAATGTTCCATGGAACTGTGATACATGTGTCAGTAATATGTCTACAATAAATGTTTATTGTCGCTGTATTACTTGTTAAAAATTCACTAAAATTACAAAATGTACAGTTTCACATACTATTTACACAGTAACATGTAGCTGATGTGTGGAAAAAGGCTAACATAATTCCAATCTACAAAAGTGGAAGCAGGGAAGACCCCCTTAATTATAGACCTGTATCATTGACAAGTGTAATAGTCAAAATATTGGAAAAATAATTAAAACTAAATGGGTAGAATACCTGGAGGAAAACGATATAATATCAGACAGACAGTATGGTTTTCGATCTGGAAGATCCTGCGTAACAAACTTACTCAGTTTTTATGATCGAGCCATAGAGATTTTATAGGAAAGAGATGGTTGGGTTGACTGCATCTATCTGGACCTAAAAAAGGCTTTTGACAGAGTTCCCCATAAGAGGTTGTTCTGGAAACTGGAACATATTGGAGGGGTGACAGGTAAGCTACTAACATGGATGAAAAATTTCTTAACAGAAAAATAAGGGCCGTAATCAGAGGCAAGGTATCGGATTGGAGGAATGTCACGAGTGGAGTACCACAGGGTTCAGTTCTTGCACCGGTAATGTTCATTGTCTACATAAACGATCTACCAGTGGGAATACAGAATTACATGACCATGTTTGCTGATGATGCTAAGATAATAGGGAAGATAAGAAACCTAGATGATTGTCATGCCCTTCAAGAAGACCTGGACAAAATAAGTATATGGAGCAACACTTGGCAAATGGAATTTAATGTGAATAAATGCCATGTTATGGAATGTGGAATTGGAGAACATAGACCCCACATAACCTATAAATTATGTGAGAAATTTTTAAAGAATTCTGACAAAGAAAGGGATCTAGGGGTGGTTCTAGATAGAAAATTGTCACCTGAGGACCACATTAACCCTTCAATTGCGCATCGCATCATATGATGCGTTGCCCGACTTGCAGTAAATTGCGCCTCGCATCATATGATGCACGGGCATACCGAGCACGATTTGAAAGGCCCGCGGGGTAGATGGGGTCCCCATACGCTGCCCAGGGGCTATAGTAAACAGCCGCCATTTTAAAAAAAAATCCAGCTCACGCTACCATCGCGTGGGAGGCCTCAGTTACCCAGCAGCCACCATGTCGAGCGCACGGCCGAACGCTTCCCGGGCACGCCCCAGGCAATCACTCACCCAAGAGCAAATAACCAGTGAATTATTTTCCGATGGTGAGGAAAGTGACTTTGATGACTCTGATATTGATAAAGACTACACGCAATTGACCGATGATGATAGCACGGACAGTGAATATGAGATACAGCGGCCTCCCATGGCGAGGCCTATACGCTCACCCTTGCCGCCTCGGCCAGCATCCACCCCAATTTTCCCTCGGCCACACAGTTCCTGTGATTATTTAGAGTCTGAGGATATGTTTGGTGACGAGTCAGAGGAAGGTGACTCTTTTTCTGGTTTTAGTGAAGTGGAATCAGAACATAATGTTACCGAGCCTGGTGCCAGTACCAGTGGTGTTACTGGGCGAGAATTTGTCGTGTCAGCAGCGTCTCGGCCAGCCAAGCGCCACCGCATGGAACAACATGTGGCACCAAGAGCCTCATGTTCATGTGCCTCTACCTCACGTGCACGTGCCTCTACCTCACGTGCACGTGCCTCTACCTCACGTGCACGTGCCTCTACCTCACGTGCACGTGCCTCTACCTCACGTGCACGTGCCTCTACCTCACGTGCACGTGCCTCTACCTCACGTGCAGGTAGCGGCCGTACTGTACGTAGACGGGCTTTAGCTCCTGGTCCTCGCCGTAGTGCCTCTGCTGCGTCCCCTTTTGCATCCCCTGTGTCTCGCAGGACACCAGGTGTACTAGTGTGGAGTGATGGTGATGGTTTTATTCCCCAAATTCCTGCATTTGACGATAAAGACGTTGGGATTACAGATCTTTTCCCTGATAATGGTGATGATATGAGTGAATGTGATTATTTTACCGCATTCTATGATGAGCCACTCATGGAATATATTGTACACCAAACGAACCTTCATGCGGCTCATCTCATTAGAAAAGAGATAACAGAAATTTCACCCTTGCAACGTTGGAAAAACACCAATATAGGTGAAATGTATGTGTTTCTTGCAATATGTATGTTGATGAAACACTGTGTCAAACACGCTCTCACAGATTACTGGAGCAAAGATCTGACTATTCCAACACCTTTCTTCGGGAAATATATGTCCAGAGACAGATTTCAGATACTCCTCAGGTGTGTGCATTTTGCAACTAATGAGGACCGGACTGAGGAGGATAGACTTTGGCGAGTGAGGCACTATATATATATGAATGAGGTGATTGGAAAATTCAGAGATTATTACGTACCAGCACAGAAGCTGGTGATTGACAAATCCCTTATACTATTCAAAGGACGTGTTTCATTCAAACAGTATATTCCCTCAAAATGAAACAGATTTGGCTTGAAATTCTTTGTACTGTGTGACTGTGAAACAGGATACGTGTTACACATGATTCTGTATTCAGCTAGCGATGTAGACATTCCCGGTAACGACGAACATGGATTCTCTGGTAGTGTGGTGAAGTCACTGTTGGCACCATGGATGAACAAGGGCCACATCCTATACACAGATAATTACTATACAAGTCCATTGCTAGCTAAGTTCTTGATTGAAAATAGAACCGGATTGGTTGGCACAGTAAAGCCACAAAGAAGGGAAATGCCAGTGTTTGAAGGTGGACTTGCAGTTGGTGAGTGCCAGGTACGGAAATGTGATGAAATTCTCTCAGTACGGTGGAAAGACAAGAGAGAAGTGAACCTGCTGACAACCGTTCATGATGGTAGAATGTTGAACAGTGGCAAGGTGCACCGTGTAACGAGAGAACCAGTATATAAGCCAGATTGTGTTCTTGACTACAATATCAACATGCGTTTGATTGATAAGGCTGACATGATGATTGGCACTATCGAGTGTGTGCGGAAAACATTGAGGTGGACGAAAAAAGTGTTTTTCCATCTTGTTGACATGAGCATGTTGAACTGCTATAATTTGTACCTGGTGAAAACTGGACGTAAACCTATTTTCCGTTCATTTGCTTTTACACTTGCAACACAATTATTAGCAAAGTTTGGTCAAGAAGTCCCTGCCATACGAAGACCAATCATGAACCCAGTGTTGCAGCATGATGCAACACCCAGGCTCGCTCACGTAGATGCCTTTCAGCAGCACAGACTAAAATATTTGCCACCAGGTGGAAAGCGTGCAATAGGCCAACGTGCATGCGTAGTATGTAAAACAACAAAACGAAGAGAGCAAAAACGTAAAATGGTGCAAACATGGTGTGAAGGGTGTGGAGTTGCATTGTGTGCTGTCGACTGCTTCAACGACTACCACATACTCCAAGACTTCTAAATGTGCAATAATAGTGCAAAAACCTGTACATAGTGCGTGCTAGTGTGTACATATAAAATAATGAACATTGTGATTACTGTACATAATATAATGCCATAATGGAAAACGTTTGTGTGCGCATGTGTATACTCGATGTGTGCAACATATATTGACAATAACTGTCAAGTGACGTTATGTGCAACATAATTAGTGACTAATATTGCAAAAAATACACGCGTAAACACTGTAAATAATGACGCGAAAATAAATTCGTGGCAACTGTGGCTACTTGAAGACCGCGTGCGACGCCTCCGGGACGCACAGTGCATGAGCGAACATGCAAACTGTGACGTCATCATCCATATTCTCGGCTCAATTACATCGCCAGCAAGTACAATTGAATTTTTTTTTTTCCCGTGATCAGGGAACACGACTTGAAGAAAAAATAATTTTTTTTTTTTTTTTTTTTTTTGCGCCTGTGGGTGTCAATCAGTATACAGTATAGCCATGCGCCATTTAAGGGTTAAGAACATTGTGCGAGGAGCCTATGCTACACTTTCTAACCTCAGAATTGCTTTTAAATATATGGATGGAGAAATACTAAAGAAATTGTTCACGACTTTTATTAGACCAAAGCTGGAATATGCAACGGTTATATGGTGCCCATATCTTAAGAAGCACATCAACAAACTGGAAAAGGTGCAAAGACATGCTACTAAGTGGCTCCCAGAACTGAAGGACAAGAGCTACGAGGAGAGGTTAGAGGCATTAAATATGCAAAAACTAGAAGATAGAAGAAAAAGAGGCGATATGATCACTACGTTCAAATTAGTAACAGGAATCGATAAAATTGATAGGGAAGAATTCCTGAGACCCGGAACTTCAAGAACAAGAGGTCATAGATTTAAACTAACGAAACAAAGCTGCCGGAGAAATATACGAAAATTCACTTTTGTAAACAGAGTGGTAGACGGTTGGAACCAGTTAAGTGAGAAGGTGGTGGAGGCCAAAACAGTCAGTAATTTCAAAGCATTATATGACAAAGAGTGCTGGGGAGACAGGACACCACGAGCGTAGCTCCCATCCTGTAACTACACTTAGGTAATTACTTGGGTAATTACTCAGTACTTCCGAGGTAATTACTTGGGTAATTACTCAGTACTTCGGAAGTGAGTGATAATCAAAGAAGCAGTCCATGATACACAGCACGACTTCACTCTCATTGCACCAAGTACAGATAGATTTTCGCTTCCTGTTTCGTCATTCTGTGTGCGTGCAAATAACACACTTACGTACATCCTTGGCTTTAGTACCTGTAAGGGGTATGTAGCCAAGCTTGAAAAGCATAAGGCAGTCTTGAAAAAGATTATAGAAAAAGATAAATTTGTAAGGTAGTCTTGAAAAGTTTCCTTTGTAAGGTCTCACACTGGAAGAGATTCAGTCATTCTGGAAGAGATTCAGTCAATCAGGAAGAGATTCAGCCATTCTGGAAGAGATTCAGCTATTCTTGAAAATATCTATGGAAACCACCACCATGGAAGCCACTAACACTGTTCATCTATGCTACTTGTATCAGATGCATCATCACTGAGCCCAGAAAATGATTCATCTATGTACAGTATTATCTATAAAAATTGGAGATGGCATGGGTGAGCAAAGATGTCTCACTACTTGTCCTCAAGCCCATCCTAGGTCTTCTTCCCGTTGTCCTGCTGGCGCTTATAGAAGTCCGATGAATTTGTGTCCCAGCCGTAAGGCTCCGTATTCCGTCTACGTGCCTTGCTCTGTTCTAACCTCTCCTGTCCCATCCTGACTTCCTCTGCTCTTCTACATATTAACCCCCCCCCCCCCATGTGCCTTCCTCTGCCTGCACCTCCCTTTCTTTCTTGTGTCTGCTTAGCGCTGCTTCCTACATATCCTTCGCCTTCCCCCCTCTGTCTCTTGCCTCCATTCCTCGCTTTCTTTCATGTGGCGACGCTTTGTTTTCACCTTCCGTACTCCTCTTTCTTCACGTCCTGCATCCCTTTCCTCTTGTCTGTTTCTTATGCCTTTATCCTCACCCACATGGACGACGTCGTTTTCTTCCAACCTCTGTCACGTCGTTAATCAAAGCACTGGCTAAATATCTCCAGTCGACCAACAAATTGACCACATTTGACCCGTGCCACATTTACATATGGCGCTGCCAACAGCTAAACACAGAAAATAAATGCCCCGTCATTGCACCACAGATCAGCTGATTCCATAACCACAACATACCGCCTTATGGTGCGGCAAGTCTCCCTCTCACATATACCTCTGTTTTAGTCGCCGCTCCCTAAGTTGCCCATAAACAAGTTTCCCAACATCTGTACTGGTGCACTCATCTGGAGGACAAACCCTTCATGCAAACTGCCCCTACTATCAAGAAGAAAAAGAAAGGCAAGGGTGGCGCTCAGAGCTACAACTGGATAGGCTCGCTGTATCGTCCTCATTGGTGCTGTATCACTTGCATCTGACCTTTGTGTTAGGTCCTTATTGTGCC
Organism: Procambarus virginalis; assembly: GCA_020271785.1. Taxonomy (NCBI): domain Eukaryota; kingdom Metazoa; phylum Arthropoda; class Malacostraca; order Decapoda; family Cambaridae; genus Procambarus; species Procambarus virginalis. The sequence continues at coordinate 67,222,150 of WNGS01164858.1, forward strand.
TAGCTTCATCAGTATCATGATCCTTATGTTCTTCAAACAATAAGGTCTAAATTTCACCGACAGAGAGCGATCTTTCAATACCGCGTCGGACAGGCGTTTGGGAACCAGAGGCACGTGTGACACCCATGGTTGCTCACTCGGTACTAACCCAGCCAGCAGCCCTAGGACATTCTGAGAATTTTTTCCAAGATGGCTGCCTCTCACTGGCATTCCATCTAATTACCCAAAGCTACCCAAAGCTACTCAAAGCCACCCAAAGCTTCCTAGCATTACATAAGTAATGGAATAACTATGATATATATTTACTCACTATAATGTTGGTGCTGAATGTAGAACACGAAAAAACTTATTTTTACTCTGAAATAATATAAGTTTATAACAAAATTAGACGAAACTACAGTAATTGGCATGAGAGGCCATAGGAAGTCGACAATCCAAGCGCCAATGTTGTGGAGTGACTTATCCAAGATATATTGTTCCCTAGAGGTTATATTAAGTTAGGTTTGGATAGGGTAGGTTTAGTTAGGTTAGGTTAGGTTTTGTTAGGTTATGTTTGGATAGATTTGTTAGGTAGGTACAGGAGGCTGATATGCCAACAAACACTCTCCAGGCAACAATGTGTCTTGGATAAGTCGCTCCACAACATTGTCGCTTGGACCGTTGACTTGCTTTGGAGTCACCAGCAGCTTAATTTTCTTCTAATTTCGTTATAAAATTATATTTTTTCAGAGTAAAAATATGTTTTTCATGTGTTACATTCAGCACCAATGTTATAATGAATAAATAAACAGTATCATATTTATTCATTCCTAATATAATGCTAGGAAGCTTTGGGTAGCTTTGAGTAGCTTTGGGTAGCTTTAGGTAATTAGATGGAAACCTCACTGGAGGTCCCAAGAGTCCATATCGTACACAACCTACCGTGCACGCATTTTGAATGGGTACGAAATATTCAAAAGGTGTTTTCTCGGTTGGCACGGTTTCCAAAAGAACGAGTTTTCTCGGTTGGCGCAGCACAGGGGTTAAACTCCCATATTTAATAAATGATTAAATAATGATTAAAGACAGAAGGATACTCTTTTCCTAAATAAACACAGCATAAATCACACCTAATGTATATTTTCAAAATTAATTTGGATTGTTTTAAAAATTATATAAGATAAAAATGGGTACAAAATACCATATTCTCTTGGCTGCATTTTTTAAATTTAAACAAGTGGTCCTATAGTTGACAAAATAACTTCTTGCCATTTTACTTTGGAGTAAATGGACTTTACAATCAGCCAATGGTTTTCAGTTTCTATATAAATTAAAGTGTAATAATGTAATATTTTCACAGTAAATCCTATCCCTTATCCATTATACATCCCTTATATTACTCATACCCGTAACACTGTTGGTCTCCCCTCTAGTATATGCAACCCGTCCTCGCAAATTTAATAAGTCAATATTGACTTATTAAATATGTGCATAGGTGACATACTTAACATAATAGTTTCCCTTGAAAATCTTCATAGAAAACACCGACCTTACCTAACCTTGTTAGTATGTTAAGACAAGCATCTTATTGCTTCGTAATTACAATTATTACCTAACCTATACCTATAATAGGTTAAGTAACAATTGTAATTACGAAGCTAAAGATGCTTATTTTAACATATTAACACGGTTAGGTAAGGTCGGTGTTTTCTATGAAGATTTTCAAGGGAAACTATTATGTTAAGTATGTCACCTATGCACGCAACTAATAAGTCAATATTGACTTATTAAATTTGCGAGGACGGGTTGGTATATTGTACTTCCAACTAACTGCACATTAATTACAACAAAAAACTGAAGAGAAAAAGTTAAATAAAAGGTTAACTTATCTATTATGATCTTGTGTGAAAACTTTATAAAGACTTTGACTGTATATTACAATACTCACTGACCCCCTTGCTCTAAATGCCACAGTGAATACTGAGCTAGAGAAAGTCCATCTTTGGCTAACTGCTAACAAACTCACCCTTAACATTGACAAAACTTTTTATATTCTGTTTGGCAATAAATCCTCTAATCATATAGATCTCAAAATAAACAATACCCAAATTTGTAACAAATTAGATGGCAAATTCCTTGGCATTCTCATTGACCACAAGCTGAATTTCCGGGGACACATTCTAAATATATCTAAAAAAGTTTCAAAAACTGTTGGCATTCTTTCTAAGATCAGATATTATGTACCCCGCCCTGCCCTGGTGACTCTCTATTACTCCCTCATCTATCCATATCTCAACTATGGTATTTGTGCTTGGGGTTCTACTACCCAAAATCATTTACGTCCTCTAATCACTCAACAGAAAGCTGCTATTAGGACAATATCCAACTCTGGCCCCAGACATCACTCGGTACCCCTACTCAAATCTCTGAATATGTTAGACATTAAGTCACTTCACATTCTCTCATGTGTATTATACATATATAAAACGCTGAACTGTAATGCCAATCCTGACCTCAAAAGCTTCATAGAAGGTTGTAACAGAACCCATAAGCACCACACCAGACATAAATACAGTTTTGATATTCCTAGAGTACGACTTAATCTAACTAGAAATGCTTTACAAATCAAGGGACCCAGAATGTGGAATGACCTTCCCAACCATGTTAAAGACTGTGCCTCTCTCAACCAGTTTAAGAGAAAAACGAAGAAATACCTAATAAATTCCCTGTAACCTGCCTTACCCCTCTATTGTCAACCAATGTCTGTTTTGTTTTAAATGACGCTGTTTTGTCGACCGAATTGCATTTGTGCTGCTTTTTCAGCCATGTTCCCCCCTTCTTAACTGTTTTGTTTTTCTCAACTCATTTTATTCCTTATGCTCAATTAGTCTTAAGCCTTAGTCATTTAAGTTTTTCATGCCCGAAACGCTTTGCGTAATAGTGCCTTTAGGCATTGTATGTACTAGCCCTATCTATTTACTCCATCACTCTGTACAATCACTTTTATGTATGTACCTTACCTAAATAAACATTTTGATTTTTTTTTTTTTGACTCGCGTAGTTTGTATGTACAGACAATGTCTTAATAAAGTTTTCACACAACAACATAATAGGTTATTTAATCTTTTATTTAATTTTTTCTCAGCAGTTTCTGTGGGGAGCCTCATTGGCTCCCTGAAGCTATCAGACTGACATGTGCCATATTAGTTTGGTGTCATCAGTCCCTGGAGTTCTAGTGCCTACCAGGGGCCACGAGCCAGAACCTGGCCCCCTTAGAGAGACGCAAGAAGCAATGGCCATATAAGCACTCTACATTTAGAGTATATCATTTCTGCCATTGACCAGGGAAAGCACCCAGAAAGGTAGGCAAAACAATACAAGCTATCTACTTGATGGAATACCTGCTTGATAGGGGTACTGGGAGTTCTTCTACTTCCCAAGCCCGGCCCGAGGCCAGGCTTCCTGGTAAAAAGTGCAACCTACATCTGAACAGAGCCAAAGTAGTCCCCCCAAAAGAAAATAAGCAAACAAGCAAATCGACATCCAACTAGCATGCCCGCTCATTAGTGCCCCTCTGCCCTTCCCCGAAAGGAGGGAGGGGGAGCCCACTCAATAGAGCCAGCCGCCCACCCCATCACTTCGTTGATTGATATGCCACGTGTCAAAACGTGTCCTCTGGCCTCATTTTATTGACTGGCTTTGGCATTTGTGGCTTTGTCTGCTTTGTGTGGTGTTGTGGCCAGGTGTTCTCTGGTATGCTGGGCTGCTTGCACCTAGGGCTACCTTGTCTAGGTGCCCGGTAAGTACTTCCTTTGCATTCCAGGGTTATCTTCCCTGGGACGTTTGGGTTTCACTCCCGTTTGAAGGCTTCATCGCTTGACATTGTTTTACCTTTTTTTTACCCATTCCTTGTCTGAGGATGTTAGGGGTTAGGCAGTGGCTTCGTTGCATGCTAGGTATTCTTTGTTGCAATGAACCAGGTTGGTTGCCCAGTTGGAAGACTCAGAGCTGACCCGCTTGGGTTTTAGGGACCAGGATTTAGGTGCATTGGTTAGTTCGGTGGCTGAGCGGACATAACACTGGATGCGTGATCCTGTGGTCCCGGGTTCGATCCGGGGCGCCGGCGAGTAACAATGGGCAGAGTTTCTTTCACCCTGATGCCTCTGTTACCTAGCAGTAAATAGGTACCTGGGAGTTAGTCAGCTGTCACAGGCTGCTTCCTGGGAGTGGAGGTCTGATCAAGGACTGGGCCGCGGGGACACTAAAGCCCTGAAATCATCTCAAGATGACCTCAAGATAACCTCAAGTTCAACTATGGTTCAGTCTGTGCTCTTGCTACCTTCCCAGGTGGGTGTGATTCGCCTGCTGCTTTCCCTTCCTCTGCTTCCGGCTCCCAAACATCTGAGGGTTTCGGGGCCAGGGCAGGGTTTAGCTTGGGATGGGGCTTGGGGCTTGGGTAGCTTTGGGATTGCCCCTTCCCAATTTGGGGATGGAGGTTGAGCCCAATTTTCCTGTTGAGGTTTTGGAGTCAGCCCAGCAGGCTCCTTTCTCTGAAGCTTTTCCCTCCAGGACTCCACCTTTTCTTCAAGGGTGGTGGGCGTAGATGAGGGCTCTGGCCTGGGGCCTGTGTCGGGGGTTTCCTGTATGTCAGGGGTTTCCGGGGCTCGGGGGTGTGTCTGTTTGGAGTGCCTGGGCTCCTTTTGATCCTGCCTGGGCCCTTTTGCTTTCTGGACAGGGTTTACTGATGCTGGGCTGGGGTTTTCGTATCCTCCGTCTCTGTATAAATTTGAATTGGGTGCGGCCTCTCCCAGGTTTGTTTCCAGGTGGTGTTTGGCTCCATGGATATGGCATTCTTCCGAAGGTTTCCTTCCTCTCGAATTTCTCCTGTGAAGGTTCGGGAGGCCTTTGGTGTTTAGTTCCTGCGAGACCCAGTTTTGGCCTATATATTGAATCTGTCTTTGTTTGAGTTCGGTTTGTCTTCCATGTATTTGGGTATGGTACGAGGTCCTGGAGTCTTCCTGGCTGGTGGACTGCCCTTTTTTCTCTTTAGGAGTTTGGAGTGGATTTTGTCAGACCAGCACGCTTGAGTGGTGGGAGGTTTCCTCGGTGTTGCAGGTGTCCTTGGAGGGGCTCCCTTGAGTTCCTCAATAATGGCCTCTTCATCCCTGCACTTTCCCATGATACAGTTACATGCTCAGGTCTCCTCTCTTTCAGCTGCCTTGGCAGCAAATGACTATTAAATTTGCTGTCATTTGGCTTTGGTCTTGCGCTTCTTCAGTCTTCTGGAGCTGTCCTCTGACTGGCTTTCGGAGGATGTAGAGGCGTTGAAGGGGGGGGCCATTGGCTGAGGTTCTGGTTTCGGCTGCTGCTGTGTCAGCTGCCCTGCTGAGGCTGTTTGTGCTGGATCATCCGGGAGGCAGTGTCTATGTTTTTTACCTCTCGTCTCGTGTGTTGGCAGCCCATCCTCGCTCTCTCTTTAGATTCAGCTTGGGCCCTGGCTTTGCAGTCTTCATCTCTGTTCTGTCCCCTCCTATTTCCAGAAAACTGTGTTGCTCAGTTTCTGTTGGCGGCTTCTACTAATTGCTACCCCATTTCTGATTTGTTGGTGCTCGGGGGAGGGGGGGGGTTCACGCGTTTCTCGGTGTGGTTGTACCAGGGCTTAGGTTTCATTAGGTCGAGGTGGGCATTTGGTGCCAGTTTCAGAGCCGGTGTGCCCTCTGGGGCCTTTCTGGTTGGCGCAGTGGCCACTCTGTGCAGATGTTCGGACACATAGGTTGCACTTCTCACTAATAGAGGGCTTGTATTGTTTTGCCTACTTTTCTGGGTGCTTTTGCTGGTCAATGGCAGAAATGACATACTCTTAACTGTAGAGTGCTCGTATGGCCATTGCTCCCTGCGCCTCTCTAACGGGACCAGGTTCTGGTTTGTGACCCCCTGGAAGGCACTAAAACTCCCAGGACTGATGGCACCAAACTAATATGGCACATGTCAGTTTGATAGCTTCAGGTAGCCTCCATGGCTCACCCAGAAAATGCTGTTTCATTACATTCATCGCTGGTTTTTTGTTGTGATTGCTCAAATTGCACAAGATAAATAAAACCTTTAAAAATTTTGTGGGTTAAATGGCTTATATTTTGCAAAATAAAGAAAATGTTTTTGTAGTATTAAACAGAAAATATTAATTGTTTGAAAATAATGAACAGTTGCTTTCAGAACGGTTTATTCAATTACAATTCATTGGGGAAAATAAAATTTGAGCATTGATATACTGTATAAAGGAAAAAGGTATAGTAAATTGTTATGCTAGCATCAGTTTTCAATTAAAATTTATGCTCTGATTAGTTTAGTGGAATAAAATATTTACTTAGAAGCTATTAAAATGCCGTGTTTTGTTATGAAAAAAATGTAACTTTTTAGATAAAACTGAAGCTTTTAATATACTGTATTAAAGCATATACTGTAGTATAAAAATTAATGGTTACTTTAAATTGAAAACAATAATCAGGCTTTAAGTGAAATATTAAAATACTTTCTGAGCAGAACTCTCAAATGCTTCCTAAGGCAAGACACTGAATGTGCAATTTATGACAGGCTGTAAAAGGGGTACATTATTCATCAATGCAATAAGGAAGTTTTCATGTGTGTCTTCCAGGAATGAACTGCAGAAAGTTCACCCATACACTCAAATCTTTTCCAAGTCGTCCTTGGCACCATATGATAGGCACAGGCATTTGAGAACCAAGCTTCCCAGAAGACACACAAAAGTTTGCTCACTACTCCTTCACTGGGACATACATGAAAGGCCTGGCATGACGAACCCTGCTAACCTCAAACCGTGGATGAGCGCTTTGAGTGCCCGTAAGGCATGCTGGCAGAAGTGTGGGTGTCTGGGCTATATGCACACCAGAATCACAATCTTGTTCGGGAGTCTGAATAATATGGTCACTGGGCATGCTAAAATGCAACCCAGGCTGCCAGTCACAGCTAAAACACTTGGCAGAGTGGCTGAATGAAAGCACTCACCACCACCAAAGTCCACTGAGTAGAAGAGGGGAGTGATAGCAGTAATGGATAGGAGGACAGCGACTAAGCGTACTCTTGAAGAGAATCCAAAATGTCATGTTTGCAGACACATTGACTCACATACAAGTCTTTTACCAAATCCCGTAAGGAGTGATGCAAACAGCTCGGAAAAGTCATCTGCGGGTGTAGTAGCAGACAACAAGGCAAGTGAATTTTCATACAAGGACTTGAAATCAATGTGTAATTGTTCAGACAAAATTTCATGCACTGCACATGAACAGAAAAACTCTGTCAAGTGGGTGTGAGTCATTTTAGTCTGCAGCAATCAATGCTGAAGGTAACTTGGGTACTTGAACGTAGAGCTTCCATACCCTGACATTGAAAGGGGAAGGGCAGAAACAAACCGGGCACAGTTGACAGCCATGAAGGTAAGAGTCCCAAAGAAACACTTGAAAACTCTAGAGTGGCATACTTCCGTGATCTCTTCCAATAATTTGGAATGGTACTCATTTTAATCTTACATTATATTACATTTTTGCCTTGTTTATTCTCTAAGATATTGGAAAATTCACTTCATCACTTGCCTGCATTTCAAAAGTTATTAATCTTGCCATTTTTAACATATGTAGTACTGTTAAGTCTTCAATAGCATATTTTGTCGACAGCATTTTTTACTTGTCTTTTTCTGCTATCACTGGTGAATTATCATGAAAAGACTGTTCAGCAGGACCCCATGTGCTTCAATCTAACTCCAGTTTTAATCCCACCCTCCCCACTCTCCTGTTCATCTCCGGTAGGCCTATCCTTACACATACAGTACGTATATTAAAAAGTCCTAGGGTTATTGCACACCCTTGTCTCACTAACATGTCTCTCATTTGCTTTCACACATGCTCTATTTCCATTATCCAGTGATTTTATTGTAACCAGTCGATTTTCAAAAAAACAAAACTTGAGTTGGCTATTTATATGGGTTTCTTTTTAAGCTCCTGAATGCCACATGCCATGACTTCATGTTTGCTATATATTTCCAAACCCAAGTGACCGTGATAACGTTTAATCTAAAGCCACATAACAAATAAGCAGTTTGCCTCATGTGAAACATATCTGTATTGTGCATATGTAGTATTTTGCCAAAAAGATGTTTAGCCAGGTTTAGTTTAGTTAATTTATTATGCACCCCATACCCATCCTGTGGGCAGTAGTGGAAAGTGTTACAGAGGCACATAATGGGCTCAGAGACTGAACCCCACAATTCATTTAGCTAAGCAAGTTACAATCTTGATAAGCTAGTTACAACATTCAATGCACATCGTCACATCAACAATGGGCTCGAGACCGACCATAAGTACAGTTTCTAAATTAAGCAACTGACATATGTGGAGAACTAGTGTCATAATTTGTAAGTTTGTCCTGCACACCACCCTCTTCTCCCCCCAATCCAGTGGGCAGCGGTGGGTAGGTTACAATCACTTAGTTAGCCAACCAGATACATTTATCAATAGTGCTTTAACTTTTTATTTTAATATATTAAATATTCTTAGTAATGTTATGTAAGTCTCTCAAAATATTAGTTGCATTAAATTCTGATTGTTACCATTCTTTATTGCCAGTTAGCTTGTAGACCAAAAATATTGAATCTGATTTCTTCCTATTGTGTCATTATGTATTTCTCACATTAAATGTTAAGTTGTCTGCTTATTAGCATGTGTAAGTAGATATATTTTTGCTGAAATTATTCAGTGTTGGCTTTCAGCTTGGTATGTGTGTTGCCTTTTTTTTTTTTTTTTGCTTTATTACCTCTTCATATATATTACAATATGCACCATTATGTGTTTATTTCTCGTACCCTTCTGCTAACCTTCCTGTATTTCACTAGTTAAGAACCATGATAAAATACTGTTAATATTAAAGAGGGTAAATCTTAATATGCTATGCATTCACGCCAAATTTTATATTTTATTTTACAATACATATTTCTGGGGGGAGCCCCGTCGGCTCCCCAGAGCTATCCCAGGCTGATATGCTAATGTCAGACTTTGGCATCAGTCATGTGTATGGAGTTCTTAGGCCTACCGGGGACCACGGCCAGAACCGGGCCCCCTCAGAGAGGCAAGGGGAGCAATGGCCTATAGAAGCCCCCGTGTGATTGGAAGCATTCTATGTCTGCCATCGACCGGGACAGGCACCCAGAAAGGTAAGCGCCCCAAAACAAACCCCTATTCTGGTTAAAATTGCTACCAAAAGCCAAACTAGTGGATAGAACTCCCCAACAGAAAAACAAGCAAACTAGTATGACGTCACACGTCACCGCGCCGCTGTCTGCGCAGCTCCCCCCTCCCCGGGAGGGGAAGGGGGAGCCCCAGACCTCCCACACCGGCTATCCACCCATCAGTTCTTTGGCTGATGCTATAGGCACCGGTTATGTGCTCCGGCTCCAGTGGTTGTTTCAGCACTGTACCTAGAGTGTGGTGTCTGTTTTTCTAGGTGGTGCGTGAGCCGGGAGTGATTCTCCAGTACTCGGGCTGCATGCGCCTAGGGTTCCCATCCCTAGGTGCCCTGTAAGTACTGCCCTTGGGACTTGGGGCCACCTTCCACAAGTTCCTTGGGGTCTGCCCCTGCTAGGCCGTTTACTGCTTGGTTTTCGGCCGCTCTTTGTGTGCTCGGGTGTTCTGTCTCCCTTGTTCGCCTTAGAGTAAGGGGCAGTTTTGCACTGGTGGGGCGCAGGGTACTGTGCAGCTTGTCTTTCCCAATCATAGCGGCCGGCTCTGTTCCGCTTGGGTACGCTGTCCTCTTGCGGGGTTTTCTTTTTCTTTTTGTTTATCTACCTGGTGGGGGGGTCTGCCTTCGTTCTTGCCCCTGGTGTCCCTTGTGTTCTGAGTTTTCTGGTGGTACCCCCTGCTTGGTCCCCGTGAGTGTACACGTCCCGGGGGTTCAGCTCTTAGAAAGTTGTTTGGTAGTTTTGGGTGCCGGTTAGCAGTACCCTGCCTGGGATTACCTGAGCGCGAGTCCTCTTATAGTAAACGCTCGGGACCCTGGGAAACCCCTGGGGGCGCGAGGGTCCGATGGATGTGACCCCAGAGCCCCCCCCTCGCTTCCAGCGAGTTTGAGGGTTGCTCACCCCTTGTCTCTGGGTGACTCTCTGTTTTGCCTCCGTCTGCTGCCTGTGGGGTCGGTGACACCTTCGACCCAGAGTCCTGCGAGTTTGTTGCTCGTTGTGGCTCGCTTACCCAGTTGTGCACAGCTGGTGCGGGCAGCAGGGGCGTTGCACTTGAGCCTTGGTGGTGGCAACGCTCTCGTGGTAACTCCCCGGGAGCCCCGGGGCTGCCCCGTTTTGGTTCTTGTTTTTCCCCTGGATTCCCCTTCCTGCCTGCATCCGGTTCCTTACCGTCTGTAGGTTCAGGGCGGGGTTTGTTGGTGTTGAGACTCGGGCAGTCTCGGGGAAATCCCCTTCCGGGGTAGTGACGGGGGCATTTGAGCCTGTTCCTCCAGCCGTGTTGTAAGAGTCTGCCAGTGGGCTCCCTTCGTGTTTTCACGGCTGCCCCGGTTTTCTGGTACGGCCGGGGCTTTGGGGGGACGGCTCGGCCCCGGGGCCTGTCGTGTGGGTTCCCGGGGCTGGGGAGGGGCTGACTTGGGAGGCCTTAATGGCCCCGTTGGACCCCGTGGGGGTTTTTCTCCCCCTCTAGGCGGGGCTTGTGGTTACGCGGAGTAGGGTTTTCCTCCCCACTCGCCGTACGTGCTGTTGGGTGTCAGCCCCTCCCCGGGCTCGGTTCCTTGGCCTTTGAGTCGGTTGGTTCCGTCCTGTGGGTGGATGTTTCCCCCCACCCCCTTTTGGGACGGTGTTTTCGTCATGTTTCCCCGTTTTGGGGGTTCTACGTGACTCCTGGTCTCGGGTGCACCTGCGCCTTTGTGTGCCTTCGGGACTGGTTTTGGCTTCCGTGTTCTCGAGGGTTCGGGAAGGTGTTTCGCTACTTCCCGCGTTATTGGAACGTCTGTCGGCTCCTCGTCCTTGTCGCCGAGTTGGGCTACTTGTAGCCCTGTTGGGCTACTTGTAGCCCTGTTGGGCTGCTTGTGGCCCGGCTGCGTGCTTTATTTTGGGCTCTGTCTTCGCTTCTTTGGCCGGTTTTATTGTTCCTGCTCACTCTTTTGGCTTCTTTTTAGTGCAGTAGTCCTGGTTGCCGCCTTCCCGCAGAGACTGTTGCGCGTTTTCGGCCAGCGTGTCATGCGCGTGCGCCGCGGAGTTTGTTTTGGTTTGGGCGGTGTGTAGTGCTGGTGTTAGACGCCTTCTTGCTCCAGTGCTTCGCCTCTCGCTCTTCTCCCTTGGCGCGGTGTGTGCCCCTTCGCTCCGGGGGTGTCCTGGGTTCCAGTTGTGGGGAGGCCGCAGAGGTTTTCTCTGTGTCATGGGTGTGGGCCGCCTTCTTCGCCTCTCCCCTGCTCTCCTGCAGGTCCGGCTCTGGCGTCTTCACCTGTCAGTGCTCCCAGGTTCTTCTGGGCTCGGTTGAGTCGTGTCACTTCGTGCTACCGTTAGCCAGGTGAGTTTCTGCGGTCTGGTG
>WNGS01164858.1:67238979-67285065 GCA_020271785.1 Procambarus virginalis
GTGTGTGTGTGTGTGTGTGTGTGTGTGTGGTGTGTGTGTGTGTGTGTGTGTGTGTGTGTGGGGGTGTGGGGGTGTGTGGGTGTGTGTGGGTGCGTGGGTTGTGGGCGTGTGTGGGGGTGTGTGGGGGTGTGGGTGTGGGTGTGGGTGTGTGTGTGTGGGTGTGTGTGTGTGGGTGTGTGTGGGTGTGTGTGTGTGGGTGTGTGTGTGTGGGTGGGTGTGTGTGTGTGGGTGTGTGTGTGTGGGTGTGTGTGGGGTGGGTGTGGGTGGGTGGGTGGGTGGGGGGGGGGGTGTGGGGGTGTGTGTGACTTGAGTGATAATTACCTAAGTGTAGTTTCAGGATGAGAGCTATGCTTGTGGTGTCTTGTCTTCCAAATACTCTTTTGTCATGTAACTTTTTGCATCTACTGACGGCTTTGGTCTCCAACACCTTCTTGATTAACTTGTTTCAACTGTCTACCAGTCTGTTTGCAAAGTTTTTTGGGGGGCAGCTTTGTTTCCTTTGTTGAACCTGTATCCTCTTTTTCTTGAAGTTGCCATTTTCAAAAATTTTGTAAATTTTATTGATTCCTGTAACTATTTTGTACATAAAGATCATATCACCTCTTTTTCTTCTACTAGCTTTGGTATATTAACGCCTTTAACCTCTCCTTGTAGCTCCTTTTTTTTGTTCAGTTAAACATGTGCAACTTATTTTAGTTGTGCATGTCTTTGCATCTTTTCTACTTTAGTGGTGAGCTTCTTAAGATATGGGCACTATACATCTGCTGCATATTCCAACTTTGGTATCACAAAGGTTGTGAATTATTTGTAAAAATTTTGCTATCCATGTACATTATTTAAAGCCATTCTAAAGTTGGAAAGTGTAGCATATGCTTCTTGCAAAATGTTCTTGATGTGATTCTCAGGTGACAGTTTTTTTTTTGCCATAACCACCTGTTGATCCTTTCTTTAAGCTTTTTCATGTAATTTATAGGTTATGTGGGGCCTGTTTCTCCTATTTCACATTCATGTTGTGGCATTATCCACATTAAATTCCATCTGCCAAGTGTTGCTGTTGCACTTACTTTGTCCAGTCTTCTTAAAGGGCATGACAATCATTTAATTTCTTATCCTTCCTAGTAGCTTGACATCATCAGCAAACTAGTCATATAATTCTGTATTCCTTCTGTAATTACCTAAGTGTAATTACCTAAGTGTAGTTACAGGATGAGAGCTACGCTCGTGGTGTCCCGTCTTCCCAGCACTCTTTGTCATATAACGCTTTGAAACTACTGACGGTCTTGGCCTCCACACCTTCTCACTAACTTGTTCCAACTGTCTACCACTCTATTTGCGAAAGTGAATTTCTTTATTTCTTCGGCATCTGCGTTTAGCTAGTTTAAATCTATGACCTCTTGTTCTTGATGTCCAGGTCTCGGGAAATCTTCCATGTCGATTTTATCAATTCCTGTTACTATTTTGTACGTAGTGATCATATCACCTCTTTTTCTTCTGTCTTCTAGTTTTGGCATATTTAATGCCTCTAACCTCGCTCTCCTCGTAGCTCTTGCCCTTCAGTTCTGGGAGCCACTTAGTAGCATGTCTTTGCACCTTTCCAGTTGTTGATGTGCTTCTTAAGATATGGGCACCACACAACAGCTGCATATTCTAGCTTTGGCCTAACAAAAGTCATGAACAATTCTTTAGTATATCGCCATCCATGTATTTAAAAGCATTCTGAAGTTAGAAAGCGTAGCATAGGCTCCTTGCCATATTCTTTATGTAGTCCTCAGGTGATAGTTTTCAATCTAGACCCACCCCTAGATCTCTTTCTTTATCAGAATTCTTTAAAGATTTCTCACATAATATATAGGTTGTGTGAGGTCTATGTTTTCCTATTCCACATTCCATAACATGGCATTATTAACATTAATTCCATTGCCAAGTGGTGCTCATATACTTATTTTGTCCAGGTCTTCTTGAAGGGCATGACAATCTTCTAAATTCTTATCCTTCCTATTATCTTAGCATCATCAGCAAACATGTTCATATAATTCTGATACCAACTGGTAGATCATTTATGTAGACAACAAACATCACTGGTGCAAGAACTGAACCCTGTGGTACTCCACTTGTGACATTTTCCAGTCCGATACATTGCTTCTGATTACTGCCCTCATTTTTCTATCAGTCAGAAAATTTTTCATCCATGTTAGAAGCTTACTGTCACCCCTCCAATATTTTCCAGTTTCCAGAACCTCTTTTGTGTGTAATTACCTAAGTGAAACTCTACCCCCTTGTGTGTGTTGTGTGTGTGTGTGTGTGTGTGTGTGTGTGTGTGTGTGTGTGTGTGTGGTGTGTGTGTGTGTGTGTCCCTCTTCCCAACACTCTTTGTCTTATAATGCTTTGAAACTACTGACAGTTTTGGCCTCCACCGCCTCTTACCTAATTTGTTCCAATCGTCTACCACTCTATTTACAAAATGAATTTTCTTATATTTCTTCCGCATCTTTGTTTCTAGTTAGTTTAAATCTGTGGTTTCTTGTTTTTGATGTTCCAGGTCTCAGGAAATCTTCCCTATTAATTTTATCAATTCCTGTTACTATTTTGTATGTAGTGATCATATCTCCTCTTTTTCTTCTATCTTCTAGTTTTGGCATATTTAATGCCTCAACCTCTCCTCGTAGCTCTTGCCTTCAGTTCTGGAGTCACTTAGTAGCATGTCTTTGCACCTTTTCCAATTTGTTGATGTGCTTCTTAAGATACGGGCACCATACAACCACTGCATATTCTAGTTTTGGCCTAACAAAAGTCGTGAACAATTTCTTTAGTATTTTTTCTATCCGTGTGTGTGTGTGTGTGTGTGTGTGTGTGTGTGAGAGAGAGAAAGTGAGTGTACCAGACAATATTACACAACATGAATGAAGTGCTTCAGTATGTTAATTTTTCATATTGCAATTTAAATTAATTGTTACCAAATACTGTAACTTCAAAACCTTGTGTTTCAGAACGTAAACTGTTTATTGGTATGCTAAGTAAGAGATACAACGAACAAGATGTGCGTGTAATGTTCTCAAACCATGGAACCATCGAAGAATGTACAGTTCTCAGAGATGCCAGTGGGCAGAGCAAAGGTTGTGCTTTCGTGACTTTTTCTTCTCGCCAGTGTGCCATCAATGCCATTAAAAAGATGCATCACTCCCAAACAATGGAGGTTTGTATTCTTGTAAGAAGTAAATTTAGTTCTAGCTCTTAAATAGTTTTAATATGATCCTTGTTAGGAAGATTTAAAAGACTTTAAAATGCAGTAAAGAACAAGAGAAATTGCTTTACTATATTGTGAAAGTAGGAATATGATATGCTTTAAGGAAACAGTACTGTACTGTATTGTGATATTGTACGATTACGTTAAACGTTAATGGGTAAATACATAGAGTAACACACTAACATGACTATGCTCATGTTAGTGTGCATCCTATGTTCACATAGGATGCAGTCACATAGTGTGACTGCATCACATCATGATGTTGTGGGTGGAACACCCACCACATAGGTTTGAACCCTCATCACTGCTCCCTACGGATTTTCTTCCTAATGGGTAAATTATAAGTATGAATATGGTCAACTTTAAGGTGTATAATAAAGTCTAACTTCCTTTGTGTGTGTGTGTGTGTGTGTGTGTGTGTGTGTGTGTGTGTGTGTGGCTTATTCCTCTCATTTATACAAGTGAGAAATACTGTACATTATACTGTACAGTATATGTATGGTTGGTACTGAATTTAAATTTGGTGATGCATGAACAGGTAATTACCTAAGTGTAATTACCTAGGTGTGGTTACAGGATGAGAGTTATGCTTGTGGTGTTCCGTCTTCCCAGTATTCTGTCACATGACGCTTTGCAACTACAGTACTGACTTGTTCCTTCTCACTTAACTTATTCCAACCACTCACATTGCAGGGGAGAACTTTAAATTTTTTTTTAGCACCTTTGTTTCCTTAGGACCTTTCTTTGACTCTATGACCACTTGTTTGTGAAGTTGTAAGTTTCAAGAATTCCTTTGTCAATTTCTATTACTATTTTGTATGTACTGATCATACTGTCTCTTTTTCTTTTACTTTTTAGCTTAGCTTTGGCATATTTAACATCTCTCCTCTCCTCATAATGCCTGTTCACTTTCTAGTGTGGTTTGGTCAACATATGGTGTAATTACTTTAGTGTAATTTCCTGATTGTAATTACAGGACGAGAGCTACGCTTGTGGTGTCCTGTCCTCCCAGTACTCTTTGCCATATGATGCTTTGAAACTGCATATAGTTTTGGCTTTCGCAACCTTCTCATTTAACTTGTTCCCGTTGTCTACCACTCTGTTTGGAAAAAAAGAGCTTTCTAATATTTTTTGGCACCTTTGTTTCCTTAGCTTGAATCTATGATATCTTGTTCTAGAAGCTGCAGTTTTCAAGAAATCCTCATTATCAGTTTTTTTAAATTCCTGTTACTATTTTTTATAATAAGAGATCATATCTCCTCTTTTTCTTCTATCTTCCAGCTTTGGCAAATCTAACACCTGAAGCCTCTCCTCTTAGCTCTTATTTTTCAGTTTTTGAAGCTATTTAGTAGCATGTCTTTGAACTTTTTCTAGTTTGTTGAAGTGCATCTTGAGATATGGTCACCATAGAACCACTGCACATTCCCCTTTTAATCTCACAAAAGTCGTGAACACTTTCCTTAATATTTCATTGTCCATGTATTTAAAAGTAATTCAAAAGTTATAAATCTTAAAATAGGTGGTCATAAAAAGAAGAGGAGGTTCTTGATATACAACACCTATCCTTAATAGGAAAAGTGTTAGGGTCTAGAAATACAATATGCCATACGGCACAATATTGGTGATACTGTACAAGAGAAAGCATGCAGAAGAGACTAGATCTTGAAGAAGGTGTTAACATGCTGTAAACTATGAAATCGTAGTGCAGTTAGCTTCATTCTCAACCCACAGTTGGGGATCCTGGGTTCATTTCTGGAATGAAACAGGAATAGTTGGGCAAGTTTTCTTTCAATAAACGTGTCTGTTCATCTGGTAGTACATAAGTACCCAAGAGTTGGGCAACTGTTGTGGGGTTACATCCTGAGAAGAGTCAATAGTTTAGCCTTGGGAGGGGGGAAAGACTGTGATACAAGCCTACAGTATATATATATATATATTTTTTTGTCTTCCTCTCCCTAACAAAATGAATTTAACATAGTACTTTAGTGAAACTGATTGGGATAGGAATCTGTAAGGAAAGGCTTTACAATAAATTACATAAATTACATTTATGAAAAATTATAGTTACAGAAAAATGAGCTATGGTCATGGTGTCTCATCTTCTTTATATATTTCATCATAACCAGTTTCAAAAACTTTTGAGATTTTGCCATACTGTTCCCAACTATTTTCTGAAGTTACATTTTCATTTGTTACACTTTGCAAGATCATATTTTTTTCTTTTTCTACACCTGTTTTTCTGTAGGGAGAAAGGTCATTGTTGTATTAATGACATAATATCCTGCTCTTTACTGTTTTTAGGAAAATTTTCTCGTGTCATATTCCCTAGTTTTGGTATATTCAGTAGCTTTAGCCTTTTCTCATAGCTTCTGCTTTTGAGCATTAAGAGCCATTTTGGTGCAGGCCATTGGACCATTCTTTATTTTTTTTTAAATTTGAACTTCAGATTAGGAAAAAATCAGTGTTTAATATAATGAAACGCCAGTTTCTGGGTGAGACCCGGAGGCTCCCTGAAGCTAACCGGGCTGATATGAATGTATTAGACCCTGGCATCAGTCAATGCACATGGAGTTCTAGGACTACCGGGGACCACGAGCCAAAACCTGGCCCCCTCAAAGATGCACAAAGAGCAATGTCCTGTAGAAACCCCATGTGGCTGGAAGTATTCTATGTCTGCCATCGACCAGGTCAGTCACCCAGAAAGGTAAGTGCCCCAAAACAAACCCCTGTTCTGGTTAAAATATTGTTACTGAAAGCCGAACTAGTGGACAGAACTCCCCAAATGAAAACGAGCATGACGTCACCACGTCACCGCGCTGCTGTTTGTGCAAACCCCACCTCCCTGGGAGTGGGAAGGGGGAGCCCCAGACCCCTGCACAGTCTATCTACTTTGCAGTTCTGATGCTGGATGTCAAAAACCGTGAAAAAAACACTGACCGGAGGGAGGTAGGGAGGGTTGCTGGGAGCCTCCTGGTCTCACCCAGAAACTAGCATTTCATTACATTCAACATTGGTTTTCTGTGGGAGCCCCGTCAGCTCCCCAGAGCTACTTACCCAAAGACAAAACAAGTGGGACGTACCCTGGAGGTGGTCGGCCCTCGCTGCTCAACACGAAGTCGAGACAGCTGGCCGCAACTGCCGACCCAATGCGACACAGGCCTGACTAAGCCCAGGAACGTTGACAAGATAGCGAACGGCCAGGCTCCTGGTCGACCTCCAAAAACTTCATGCCCGAATGTCAGCCCAAGACATGTTACCAAAGATGACAACCAGTGCAGCAGACTTATGAACGTCATGGGCATAAGGATAGACTGCAGGTTGTCTGGACCGAATAACACTGCAGACAACCTGGGAGACCCGAACCCTGGAACAGGGAAGGAGGGAAACCGGATCAACCCAAAGTGCATCCCTGGCCCAGGAAGCCATGGAGCACAGGTAACGGTGGAGAGCCGCAACCGGACACAAGACATGATGTACCCCTGGCCTAACCAACCAAGCACCAACAACCCAAGGACTCCACTGGAAAGGAGCTGTGTCATTCTTCTCCAGAAAAGATGAAGACGTCCGCAAACGAGCAAACCTACCACCAGGACCAAAAGATCAGAAAACTCTGCGCCGGAGGTGAGCATGAAGCTCCCTCTACCCGACCCCCAGAGGCCAATGCCAACAGAAAAGAACCTTGGAAAATCAATCCTTAACCGAAGGGACCAACACAAATCTGGGAGAAGAGAGAAAAGAGAGCACCCGGTCCAATGACCAGGACTGCTCAGGTGGCGCATGAACAGGCCAGAAGTGAAACAACACAATGGCAGCTTGCGTAACGGTGCAGAAGTAACATCAATGCCGAACGCTAGCGGCAGCGGCTCTGCCAACACTGCACGATATGAGGCGACAGTATTCAGCATAAGATGATGGTCCTGGAACAACCACAAAAGGAAGGACAAGACAACCCTATCAGTGACAAAAATTATATATGAAGGAATAAAAAAAAACGGAAAAACCGCCAGGAAACTTCATGCTGCCGCCGAGACGAAGCATGTAGGTGGGACACCATCAATGAAGCCACCTGCTCACCATACAAGTAGTAATAGACTCCAGTCCAAAAGACCAGATGCGAAGACTCGAGGAGAAAATCAAACCAGCTACGTAACGGACTGGACCGATCCGCTGAAAGAGGCAAGACTCGGGAAGACCCTCGGGTTCAGACACCGAGCCAGCAGTGCCTGAAACCAAGGCTGGGCCAGCCACCAAGAGGCGAGAAGGACCACTCTCTTGTGGTAAGTCCAGATGCAAAAACGCGTGGAGAAGATCGAACCAGCCACGTAACAGACTGGACCGATCCGCTGAAAGAGGCGAGACGCAGGAAGACCCTCGGGTTCAGACACCGAGCAAGCAGTGCCTTAAACAAAGGCTGGGCCGGCCACCAAGGTGCGAGAAGGACCACTCTCCCATGGTAAGTCTCCAGGCAAACTAGAACCTGGAGGAACAGCAGAACCGGGGGGATAGAGGTACAGGTAACCCCACCTCAACCAGTCCTGCCTGAAGGCATTGATCCCGACTGCCTCGCGGTTGGAGAAGGGCGCCACATACAACAGGAGACTCCTCAACCATGCCGACCTGAAGAGATCCACCTTCGGAAGCTCGTACCTCCGGCAGAGTCAATGGGACAAGTCAGCGTCGACTGTCCATTCCGTGGACAAGGGAATGAACCATTCTCCAGGACATTGGACACCCCCCGACTATGTATGGCCAGGAGAGCCAAACCCAAAGAACTCAGCAAACAATTTACCCGAAGCGACCAGCCCCAAAGAGCCAAGGACTGCATCGAATCCCCCTCGGTTCAGGCAGTAAACCACCGGGGAGCAGTCCGAATGGAGCCTGATCGTTGACCCGCAAGTGACCTGGCCAAGTCCAGAATGAACCTAAGGTCAGAACAATCCCTTTACAGAACTGAAAACAGGCAGGAACCCCACAGGAGGGACGAGATTGGCCGGCATAGGAGACGGGAAGCAAAAAATAGCGACACCACATCCCGCAGGATCAGCACGAACAGCTTCAAAAGACGATGCACACACCGCCAAGACCAACACACCAGACTCAGGATCAGGCCCAAGCGCCTCCACGTTCTCCTCAAGCCAGTCCAAGGACAGCTCCAGAAGGGAAAAGAACCGCAAGATTTACGCCAACAAGGCCATAGGCACGCAAGTCCTATGGCCGATAGGGTGGGAACCTGCACGTGAAGGTGCACAACATCTACATTCCGAGGAAGGGCAGAGGCAAACAAGCACGCATTGAGGTGCTCAAAGTCGTCCTCCTCCTCCAGTTAAACCTGGACCACCGTAAGAGCCTCGCGCCACTCAAGCGTGCTGGACCGACAGAAGGTATGCCATGCCTCCAACAAGAAAAAGGGGTAGTCCACAAGCTAGGACGACTCTGAAACCTCATAACGAACTCAGTAAGGAAAAGAAGATCCAAACACGAAGAAGAAGAATCCATTATGGAGGTGTAATCTGGGTAGCATAGGAAGTAAAAGCCTCGATGGCCTCCTGCACCACATGAGGTGGGATGCGGGAGGCCGAAAATCTCTGGAAGGATGGAACTGAAGAACCAAAGGGAGCACAGAACAGAACCTGTGGAGGAATTGATGCTTAATCCAACTTGTACGAGGAGGGAGGACAAGAAAACCCCACTCCCTGTAACATCACGCCTCGCTCGGAGGGTACAAAAGCCCAAGTGAGGTCCAAACAGGTCCAAGGCCCCCAAGTCAACCCCTCGCTTGCCCCGGGAACCTTCCTATGAGGGACCTGGGGCTGAGCCATCCTCCAAGTCCTCTTCCTCAAAAGAAAAGGCAGGAGCAGTCAAAAAAGTAGGAATGAAGGAGGTCCACTGGTCAGACCCAGAAGCTCCGGCTAGAGGATCATGCTCGAATGCTTCTGTTGCCACACCGGAAGGAGCATCCCGCAAAACTGCCCGAGTCTTAACACCAGCTAAACCCTGCCCCAACTCTGAAACCCTCAAATGCTTCGGGGTTGGAAGCTAGGACCAGGACAAACAACAGCAGGGGAAGGACAAGGGGGTGCAGACCGAACCAGAGTCGAAGCTACTAACACCCCCAAGTCTGGGTCCCTATAACCATTAACGGGGTAGTCTCGTGGCATCCGGGGGTAACAACGAACCTAGCATGCTGCAGCAACCTAAACCAAGCATGCAATGCCGAAGCTGCGTGCACCCAAATATCATGATCAATGGACTGGGTGTATTGGAGTACAAACAAGGAACAAAACTTGCAGGACTCCGGGTCGAAGGTGTTACCGACCCAACAGGCAGCTGGGGAGGCACAAAAGGTGAGTGTCACCCTGAGACAAAGGAACAGAGCAACCTTTAAACTCGCACAAAGCAAGAGGAAATCTAGGGGTCGCATCCGTTGGACCAAAGAGCCCTTGCGGGGTTTCCAAGGCTCTTATTCATGTAATCTCACTAAGGGAAGCCCAGGCAAGGTACTGGTAACTGGTGCAAAAAGTTACCAATCAAACTGCTAAAGCTAAAACCCCCGGGACATGTACACTCACGGGGGCCTAGTGGAGGACCACCAAGATATAAATGGGTGTGACCAAAATCAAGGGGCAGACTCCCCCACCAGGCAGGGAAACAAAAACAAAAGAAAAACCCTGCAAGAGGACAACTTGCCCAGGCAGAGCAGAGCCGTATACTATGAGAGGTGAAAACTGGCTGCACAGTACCCTGCGCCCCACTAACCTAACCAGTGATGAAACTACCCCCTACCCAGAGGCAAATAGTGGCCTGAAACATGAATAGTGGCCTAGGGTGCATGAAACACCCTAGCTGACTCCAAGGGCAGTCAATCACCGAGCAGCAAAAGACCATGCGGAGGTAGACCCCAAGGTGACTTGTGAAAGGTGGCCCCAAGCCCCCAAAGGCAGTACTTACAGGGTACCTAGGGAAGGGGACCCTAGACACATGCATCCCGAGTACTTGTGAAATAACTCCTGGCTCACACACCACCACAAGACAGTTCCACACCACAAGGCACAGAACCGGAAAAATAGGAGCCAGAGGCACACAACCTTTCCAGTTCACATCAACCACAGAACTGCAGGGAGGATAGCCGGGATGGGAGCCTGGGGCTCCTCCTTTCCCTTCCTAGGGAGGTGGGGGTTTGCGCAGACAGCGACGTGGTGACATCATGCTCATTTGCTCATTTTCATTTGGGGAGTTCTGTCTACTAGTTTGACTTTCGGTAGCAATATTTTAACCAGAATAGGGGCTTGTTTTGGGGCGCTTACCTTTCTGTGTGCCCGACCCAGTTGATGGCAGACATAGAATGCTTCCAACCACACACTGGGATTTCTTGAGGCCATTGCTCCTCGTACCTCTGAGGGGGGACAGGTTCTGGCTCGGGGTTCCTGGTAGGCCCAGAACTCCATGCGCATTAACTGATGTCAGGGGTCTAATACATTCATATCAGCTCGGTTAGCTCGGGAAGCCGAAGGGTCTCCCCCCCCCAGAAATCACCATAAATAAAAACAACATGTGTAGAAAAGAAAAAGAATATATACTTTTGCAGCTATATCCATTTGGTCCATTCATTTGGATGGACCAGACTTCAGAAAATGATTATGTATGCTAAAAACATGGCATGTTTCAGAACTGACTACAATGAAATTTATAAAGATGGAACACAATGAGCATATCTCTATAGTTCCTGTGACTACAATTAGATAATACCATACACAAGCATGTACACAGATCCTGAACACTACTTTTTAATAAGCTGTTGGGCATGTTTCACTTCACCTGATTCTCCTGTCTGCCTAGCAGTAAAATATGTATCTGAGAGTTAGGCAACTGTTGGTTGCATCCTGGAAAGGATCAATCATTGGCCTAAGGGGACCTTGGTAATCCTAAATACATTTCCTGTCCCCAACAATGGAAATTATATGCGAATGTTTACACACAAACATTTGTACAGTTGTAACAGAACTGTTACCAACGTAACATACAATTATGTTACGTTGTTGAGTAGAGTAGATACACAGTATTTAGTGGGTTTTAGGTTTACTCGCTACACAGTATACATGGATAAGGATGAAATTAAGTTATGGTTTTACAGAGTAACAACATCTAAAATTATTTTATGGGATTTACACTTTAAAAACTTGCACTATACTGGTAATACTGAGATAATATTTCTGGACAGGTCTTATGCGAATTAGTAATATTTATAAAATTAAATCAACCTCCTGTATGTGCATATGTAGGTCTCGCATTTTCACAATGCACACCTCTCTAGGATTGACATTTAAATTTGTTTCTTAATGTCAAATTTGTTATTGTTCCTTTTCTTCCTCAGGGTTGTTCTTCTCCGCTCGTAGTGAAATTCGCCGACACTCAAAAGGAAAAGGATGCAAAACGTCTCCATCAAGTGACTCAAAACCTATGGAACGTTGCCTCGGCAAATAACCTTGCAGCACTTGGCCCTCAATACCTCGCTGTGAGTGACCTAAGTTGCAGTACCTTTAAATATTTTATGTGAGATAAAACAATGAAGTTTTTAACCATCTTATTTTACTTAAATCTTAACTTTGAGAAAACTTTTTATGTTTTTATTTCTTAATTCTGATTCTAAAATATTTATGAATGACTGAGTGAATGAGTAACCAAAAAGAAAAAATTGAGCTTTGAATTAATGAGGAAAGTTACTTTCTTAATAGGTATATTCGGAAGCTCATAATGGTAAGAATTCGCTTTCAATGTAAAGGATTTATGAATGGTTAGGCAAGATGACATTCAGGCTCTGGTATTATGTAGATCTTTTTATACATTACTGCTGGATAATATAGGGTATTACATAGGCACTATAGAAAAGTTAGGTCCAGTTACTTATGAGCTTAATATGCTGACCACTACCAGTTTACCTATTGTTGGATCCGGGAATCAACGTCTCTGGGGTACAATTTCTGATCAGGCCTCCTGGTTTATGGTATGGTCAACCAGGCTCTTGGATGCAGCTGTTTGCAACCTGACACATGAATCACAACCTGATCAATCAGGTATCCTTTGGAGGTGTTTATCAAGTTCTCTCATGAACCCAGATTTGCTTTGTCTACTGCCTCCCAAGCAAGTTATATGGCTGTGTAGAGATATCTGAATAGATCACTCTACTGCTTGAATGACATCCTGCCTGACTTACATGAATCCTGTCTTGGACAACAGATACTTACTTTAGGGAGCATCTGAATGTGATACGTAGCTCGGAGAAAAGACATCGGTTGAGAATGTCGGGATAAACGAGTGTTTTCTGATGAAGATTTTTTAATTAGAAGAGTTTTATTATAAAATTATATTTGGTATTGCTGTTCAGTAATTAAATAAAACAAGAGCAGAGAGGATACCAATTGATGGTAGTATAATAAGACATGGAGACAGGCAGACAATATGTTAGGGCAAGTGAAGAAAGAACAGTGCACAGATATGCAAATTATCTTTACTTTCTCAAAAAATCTTTCTAGGCAGGATTCTTAAATGTTTCTCTGAGCTTATGGCTTTGATGCTGTGGGTCCATTATTGATGTGCCAATCTCCTGTAATTATCTTTGCCCATTGGGAGTACGTACCATTCTGAAAATTATCTTGCTTATTCAGATTGGCAGAGAATACATGGGGATCACAGATGAACTCACTATCGAGATGAAACCTCTTACAAAAGTAAAAGTGTGACACAGTACTCGCTCTGAGAAATTTTTGGAATTTGTGGATATACCAAACAAAACAATTAACAAATACAGTAATCTTGAGCAGGACAGAACTGATTGGGCACGTTTCCTTCCACCTAATTCCTCTTTTTCACCTAGCTGCAAATTTAGGCAACAAAGACATCTAATTAAATCTGGACCATCCACTGACAAGAGCTTAGTCCCCAAGGACTGAACTTCCTTCAGTACTTTTCTCATTCTCATATGGAAGCGTATTATGCCACAGTTAGTTCAGGCAAACAACACTCGTAGAATACACCAAAGCTAGGCTAGGAAAAACATGCATGTGAAGCAAAATAAAATTAAAACAAATACAAACACAGGCCTATGCAGGACAGAGTTCTGAAGGATAGCCACCATTTAGTTGAAACTGAAGCCAGGAAGGCTGATTGAGGCACAAGGAGTTGTGACTATAGTCTCACCAGACACATGGCTGAGGTGGGAACTGGCTGGAGCCCTGGGTTGCTGGGGGTTGCCATCTTGTGGGGGAAGTGTAACTAGTTTGTCAAGTTTTGTTAATGTTCTCTATGCAGTTGTTTGTTTTGGGGCACACTGCTTTTCTGCTGTTTTTTCTTTGGGCATGAGTTGGTCTAGTATTCTTAGATTCCCTTTCCTCTATTGAGTGGATCAAAATATGTCTGGTCTCTGGTAGATGCTTGTGACTCATAAGAACCTAGTGGGGTACATTAGGTTTGGAGCTGACTAGGTTGGTAGCTCAAAAAAGTCACCAAGGAAAGCTCTCCCTGAAAAAAATTATAAACCAGTCACAACTACACATTCTGACAAAAAATTTGATTGAAGAGTCTCCAGGTAATCACTCCAGTGAAACAATGTGTGCAGATCTTAAATATGTGTAAATTAGCTTAGCACCAAGACCTATGTGTGAGAAAGTCCCAATCACACTATTGACACAGTGCCACAATGACACAGTGACCCAACTCAAGAGGAATCAGACCACACTGAAAATTTTCAAACAAAGGTAAAGAAAATATTACTGGTGACTAGTGGTCAGCAAAATTCAACACCAGTGAAAGGAACCCTAAAACAAAACTGAAGTGAATAATAGGAGTCAAAGACATGCTAAACAACTGGGCATCATGCAGTAAAGCAAATACTAAAGCATGTAATCCCCTATATAGAGACAATAAAAAAAATAACCAGTCAATTGGATCAGTCTCTGTGAAGTTGAGTGCTTTGTGGAATGGACTATATGCACATAATGAGGGTAGCCAGCTTCTCTAACTCTGTTTTAGCTTGTGCTAACACCTGGTGATATGTGGTGTAGTGAGTACTGTAGTTCAGAACAATTATTGCCTACCTTGGCAATTCCAGTGATTACTTTGAAGAGGTGAAGAGTTATTTGTTCTTTGGCATCATAGTGAAGTTTTCCCATTGACACGTTGGCTGAAGTTTACGTTCCACTGTCTTCCTGCCTCTAGACTAAGAAAGAAAACACCCTGGTAAAGCTACTTGTCCAGGTGGGGCTCATAGCTGACAGTGTCTGGCATCCTGGCAGTGATGTACTTGGACCCATGACCATGGCTAGATATGAGCAACTGAGGAGGCCATGCTCTGAAGTTTATGCTCAAATACTGCCCAAAATTATAATGCAATGAAAATTACTTTTCTTGTAAGGAGAAGAATAAGAATTTCTAGGCATCAGTTTAATAAGAAAATTGTCCATTAATAATATTTTCCATGAAATGTGTACTGTGCTGATTAAGAATATTAAGTCAAAGCTGTCAATTCTGATAATTCAGTGAATAACCTCATTATTGCATTTAGTGCCAGCACCTATTATAACATAATCTCTTGTATAAACCCCATATTTATATACCTGTAGATATAATTTTGTAGGGAATAATGCAATTCCAGTGTTCATCCATTATATAGCGAACTAAAACTGGGAGACTTTTCATCCATCTCAAATATAAATTTGCTCCTAAAGTGGTTTCATAATATTATTTGATTGAGATAATTAAGGATGCTATACCTCCATTAATCTTGATCATTTTTACAAAGTTAGGTATGAGTTTGCAGATTTATACACATTGCCATCTTTTTTTTTTATTTACACAAGAATAGTTGAGTTAGAGGTGATTATTGCTAAGTGTTTCTCTGTCTGCTTGAAGAGAGAGAGAGAGCGCGGGAGAGAGAGCGTTTCCTCTGCTAACAACCTGGTCGCACTTGGGCCTCAGTATCTGGCTGTGAGTGTGATGCTCTTTTGCATTTGTTTTAAATGTTAAAATTTAATGTATTGAGGCCTTGCATGTCACATCATGCAATAACTTGGGTGGGGAACAAAATGACAATTGTGTATATCTATTATTATGTTTACAGTGTCATGGTGGATAATGAACTGTATTGGGAGTATTAGCATTGAGGATGACAGTTTTTACATCACAGCAATAATCAGACTCTGTACAGCAATTTGGACTTGGTTAAATCTGGAGCCACCCATGCAGATTATTCACATTTGATGCCTTAGACATAATTTGAGCACAGTATTGTTTGACCCCCAGTACAAGGGGTCTATAGAAGCAAATATAGCTCTTCTACATTTAATGTTGTGATGCATTGTAGATAGTGTCAGGTGGATATCACCTCTTTGACTTGTCATACAGTGAGACTAACTCGCCTCATTGGCAGGATGCTGTAAGGCATGAGTTGCTTGTGCTTTTATTAAATTCCTTCAAATTGATGTCTAACTTGAATTAAACATTACTTGATGTGAATATTTTGTTGAGTAAGGGTATGGAAACATGCTGAGTTACTGTATTTACTTTCTGAAGGTGAACATCCACATTTCTGAGGGGAGCCCCTACGGCTCCCTGGAGCTTATCGGGCTAATGTATGTTATATTAGACCGGGACATTAGCTATGGAGTTCAAACCTACCAGGGACCATGAGCCACAACCTGGCCCCTTCGGAGAGGTTTCAGGGAGCAATGGCCCTGGAAAACCTCCCCCCCCCTGTGGTTGGAGGTTTTCCTTAGCTGCCATCGACCGGGGTTAGGCCCCCTAGAAAGGTAGGCATAACAAAACAAACCCCACATGGTAAGAAACTAACAACAAAAACCGAACAGAGAGGTAGAACTCCCTACATACCCAAAGGAAACAAGCAAACAAGCAAACGTAACACACTACTGCTGCACCGCTCACCCGCGCAGCCCTCCCTTCCCCAAGAGGGGGGGGGGGGGCGGACCTCAACGCGCCAGCTGCATAGCACTCCAGTTCATAAGCTAATGTCAACCGGGACAGCCACTTCTCTAGCCTCAGTTTCCTGGGCGGTGTTTGCCTTCGTGGCACTCACTGCCGTGTTCTGTGTTGTGCGGTGGCCAGGTGTTCTTCATCAGTACCGGGGCTGCATGAGCCTAGGGGGCTTCCTTCCCGAAGCGCCATGTGAGTACTGCCCCTGTGTAACAGGGTTATCTTCCCTGGAGCATTCGGGAACCATTCCCATAGAGGTTCTTGCTGCTCAGCATTTGCCTCGCCTTTGGGGCCAGCTCGGGCTTGGGGGCCCTTGTTTGGCTTTGGGTAGGGACTGGTATTGTGCTGGTTAGGGTATCAAGGTGTTGTGCGACCTGCTACCTATGCGGCGATCGGTTCCTGTTGCCTATGGGGACGGTGTACTTTTGCGGAGTCTTTCTTTTGTTTTTATTTTTCATTTGCCTGATGTCGGTCTGCCTAGTGTGGCTATAGTTCCACTGGTAGTGTTTGATGGCCCTCTGCTAGGCCCCTGTGATTGTACATGTCGCAGGGGTTTTCAGTGTTGGCCCTTGTCTCAGGGAGTCGGTTGCCTCTTTTACCTCCGTCATGCTGCCTGTTGAGTCACTGACACCTTGACCCGGAGTCTTGCGAGATGTTCTCTGCTTGTTCTCCAGTACCCTTTTGATGTACTTACTGTTCAGAGTACAGGCAGCATCTGTGTTGCAAGCTTGGTTTAGGTTGTTGCAATGCGCTACGTTGGTTTCCCACCTGGATGCCCCGTTTTGGTCAGGTGTTGTTCGCCTCTTTCTCCTCCCTGTTCCCGGCTCATGACCGTCTGTGGGTTTCGGGGTCGGGGCGGGGTTTAGTTGGTGCCGGGACTCGGGCAGTTTTGGGGGCTGCCCCATTCATGTTGGGGGATGGAGGTTTTCAAGCCTGATCCTCCTGCTGAGGCTTCTGGGGTCTTACCAGCAGCCCTTTCTTTGCTGCCTTTCCTCTGGACTCTTCCTTTTCTTTAAGGGCAGAGGGCGTGGAGGACGGCTTTGCCCGGGGCCTTCTATTGCCGGTCTCCGGGGCTGTAGGGGATGCCCGCTAGCATTTCTGGGGCTGTTTGCCCCTGTCTGGGTTTTCTTCTTCTGGGCAGGGTTTTTCGTCACTCTCGTTTGCTTACTTTCCACATTTGCTGGCATGTTTTCAGATCTATTGCATCGGTCACGGTTCCTTGTTCTTGTGGCCATTTTCTTTTCTGCGGGTTGCCCTGCTTGACCAACAGGGCGGTGCTGCGGTTTGCTTACATGTACTTGGGTGTGCGAGCTCGCATTTTGGGTGAGTTTTTCACCTACTTCAGGGGTTTTATCCTCCTGTTGCCATTTCTTTGCTTTTCTGGGTTCTACCCATCTCTGTTCCACTGGGAATGCTTGGGTGTTGGTTTTGCACCAGTTTTTGTGTTTCCCTGTCTGTTTATTCTTGCTCTCACACCTTGTCCCTCGGTTTTTGGTCTGTTTTGGCTGTTTCCCTGGGAGTTCTGCCTGGGTGCTATGCTTTGCCCTTCTGTGGTGTATTTCCGCTGGCAAATGTGGTAGTTTGGGCTCCCCTGGGTTCGATTTTGGGTTCCTTGGTTTCGTTCCGGAGGTTTCTTCCTCTTGGGTCCCCTTTGTGGGTTCAGGGGCTTTTAGTTACCTCGGGTGTGACCCGGTTCTGCTTTCTGGGGTTCCGGGCTCTTCCTGGCTTGCAGGCTGATCTTTATGGGTCTTGGCACATGTTGTGGTCGTGCCGGAGACCTTGGGTTTTTGTTGTCGAGGTGGGCCTTTTCGTGCAGTTTTTGTGCTCTCTTGGTGCCTTCTTTGTCTGCCCGGCATGGTGCTCTCTGCCCACAAGTCGGTGGCTTGACTTTTTCTTTTCTTTTCTGTCTTTATTTTTATTTTTTCATGTGTCTGTATGTATGTTTTTACATTTTGTGTGTATTTGTATGTATGTATATATATGTGTATATGTTAATATGTATATATATGTATATATGTGTATGTATATATATATATATATACATACACATATATAATATATATACATATACATCACACACGTGTGTGTGTATTTATATGTATACATTTTTTTTCGGAAGGGGCTTCATTCCCTTCTCTGTTAACGGGGCGCTGGGGAGGTAGCTTGCTCTGTTGGCTCTCGCTTGGTCCCGCAGTTCATGGGCATTTTTGGTTGTCTTCCGGCCACTGGTGGTGTCGGGCGGCTCCTCCCCCTTTGCGGGGTTCAGGCCTGGCAGGATGGGCTTCTTCCCCTGCGTTTCATGTCATCTTGGTGTGGGTGTGTTTGGACGTGGTCGATCCACCCCATATTTCCGGGGTTCCCACCTGTTTTGATGCTGATACGGGACTTTACAGATCTGTGGTTCTTCTGAACTTGTTCAGCCTGCACCCTGGATTCTTTGCCTTCTTCGGATAACTGTTGTCTTCGGTCCAGCTTCTGTTGGGGCTAGGTGTCTGGATGGTGTCCCTGGACCTCTAGGTCACTTCTTGGCATGCTCCTCTCCAGGGTTCCGGGACAGACACAGTTGGTGGTGGGGTTTCAGGCTTGCCGCTTTTGTTGCCTTCCCTAGTTTGTAATTGGCACTTAGTGTATTTACGCACCTTACTGGATCTTGGTGACCTGTCTGCGTCTGCTCAGGATTCAGTTTCTGGCATACCTCGATGATTGGCTGGTGTGGGTTCCCAGTTGGTCCACTTGTATGCTCGCCAGGGGTGTGGCTCTTTCCAGATTGCCAGGTTTGGTTTCCTGGTGAACTGGAGGACGTTCCATCTGGTTCCATCCTGGGTTCGGACCTGCCTGGGTCTTGTTTAGGACTCTTGGACCGCTTCTTTATCTCTCCCTCCAGAGGCGTTGCTGCAACTGCGGTCCCACCTTCGGCTGTTTCTGAGGGGGTCCCGGGTCACTTGAAGGTTGCTTGAGCGATTGTAGGGGAGTCTGAACTTCGCCATGCTGGTCTACCCGCCGGGTCGGGTTTGGCTTCGGTGTCTGTTTTGGTTCCTACAGGGATGCCCTTTCTGCCTCTCTCGCGATCATTGGGTTCGTCCTCTGAGGACCTTGTGTTGGTGCTGCGTCGCCGGCTTCCTCTTTGGGGTTTTCGGGGTTCCGTGCCTTGGCATCCCCAAGCATTCGCTCGATGTGTTCATGGACGGTTCGTCTCTCGGCTGGGGCTTTGTGACCAGTGCTCACCAGGCCGGCTGGGGATGGTGGGGGTCTGTCCTTCCGTCGGGCTCTCAGCACGGTTTGGGAATTCGTGGCTGTCTGGTTTACACTTCAGAGGGTTTGGGTCACTCACAGCTCTTCCATCCGGCTCCATTCAAACTGTTCTTCGGTGGTTCGTTGCCGGAACCACGGGGGTTCTCTTCGGTGTTGGCCCTTTGGGGTTGGTCCCTTTGAGTGGCTCGTCTGCTGGATTCTCGGGGTTTGGCTCTCCGTGCGGTTCATGTCCGAGGAATGTCCAACGTCCTGGCGGATGGCCTTTTTCAGTTCATTCCTCTGCTCATGGATTGGCCGGTCGTCGCCGACTCATTTCGTTGGCTCTGCCGGACGTACAGACTCCCAGACATGGACGTCTTCGCGTCAGTGTGGTCTCGGTGTCTCCCATTCTATGTGGCGCCCTTCCCCGCCTGCGAGGTGTTCGCGGTGAATGCCTTTTGGCAGGACTGGTCGAGGTGGAATTACCTGTACCTCTTCCCATGGTCAGCAGTTGCTTTGGGTTCTGGCTCAGTTGGAGTCCTTCCCAAGGAGCGTAGTCCTTGTGGCCCCTTGGTGGCCGGCCCAGCTTTGTTTTCAGATGCTGCTTGATCGGTGTCCGAACCCGGCGTGTTTCCCGCGGCTCTGCTTCTTTTGGCAGGTCGGACAGATCCGGTACGTGGCTGGTTTGGCCTTCTCCGCGGCTCTTCGGGTCTTGTCTTTGACGCAGGTGTATCGCCATCTCTATGGTGATCAGGTGGCTTCGTTGATGGTGTCCCACCTGCGAGCTTCGTCTCGGCGACAATATGAAGTTTCCTGGCGTTTCTTTTTGCCATTTTCTTGTTCTTTGTAGGTTGTCTTCTCTTTCTCATTGGGTTGTCTTGTCCTTTCTTGGTTTTTCAGGACCGTTATTTGATGCTTCTTACTGTTGCCTCATATTGGGCGGCGCTGGCGGAGCTGCTCCAGCTTGCGTTCAGGGTGGACGTCACATCCACCCCGTTCCGTACGCTTTCTCGGGCTTTGTTTCACCTCTGGCCTGCTTATGTGCCGCCTGAGCTGTCCTGGTTATTGGTCAGGGTGCTCTCTTATCTTTTCTCTCCTCAGTTTGTGATAGCCCCTTCGATTCAAGATTGTTTTTCAAAGGTCCTATTTTTGTTGGCGTTGGCCTCTGGGGGTCGGGTCGGGAAGCTTCCGGCTCTCCTCCGTCGCAGGGGTTTCTGCTCTTTTTGGTACTGGTGGTAGGTTTGTACATTTGCAGTCTTCTCCATCTTTTCTGGCGAAGGCCGAGACGGCTGCTTTCCAGAGGGGTTCTTGGGTTATTGATGCTTGGTTGGAATGTCTGGGGGTGCGTTATGTGTTGTCTGGTTGTGGCTCTTCACCGTTACCTACGTGCCATGGCTGGGGATGTGCCGTGGAGTTGATCCGGTTACCCTTATTCCCTGTTCCAGGGCTCGGGTTTCCCAGGTCGACCGCAGGGTTATTATGTCTAGCCAGCCTGCTGTCTATCCTCGCACCCGTGCCGTTTGGACGTTTGCAGCTTTCACTGCCGTATTTGGTAACATGTCTTGGGCTCATTTCGGGCATGGGGATTTGGAGGTCGCACAGGTTCTGGCCGCCCATTATTTTATGAGCGTGTCTGCTCCTGGGCATTTTTGTGTTGCTTTGGGTCGCAGGTCGCAGGTTGCAGCCTGTTGTCTCGACTTCGCGTTGTGGAGTTTGTGGCAGCCGCCTCCCGGGTCAGCCCTTTCTTTTCCTTCTCTTTGGGTATGAAGCTCCAGGGAGCCGTAAGGGCTCCCCTCAGTAAACCAGAGTTGAATGTAAGGAAACGCCATTTTCTGTGTGAGCTCCGTAGGCTCCCTGGCAACCCTCCCTTCAACCAGTCGGCATTTTCTTCACATTTGTTGATGCTTAGCTTCCGAACTGGTGTGCTATGCAGCCTGCGAGGTGAGGTCTGAAGCCCCCCTCTCTCTCTCGAGGAGGGGAGGGGAGGGCTGTGCGGACGAGCAGCGCGGCAGTAGTGTGTTACGTTTGCTTGCTTGCTTGTTTCCTTGGGATTGTAGGGAGTTCTACCTCTGTTCGGTTTTTGTTGTTAGTTTCTTACCATTTGGGGTTTGTTTTGTTATGCCTACCTTTCTGGGTGCCTAACCTCGATTGATGGTAGATAAGGAAAACCCCCCAACCACAGGGTTTTTTTCCAGGGCCATTGCTCCCTGAAACCTCTCTGAAGGGGCCAGGTTCTGGCTCATTGTCCCTGGTACATCTGAACTCCATAGCTAGTATCCCGGCCTAATATAACATACATTAGCCCAATAAGCTCCAGGGAGCTACCAGAGCTCACCCAGAAAATGACGTTTCATTACATTCAATGCTGGTTTTTTGGTCATTATACAGTACTGTTTACTGTATACAACTACTGTACTTTTGATGAGTGTAGCAAAATTGTTTTATTAATCACTTTACATTAGTTATGTCGCAGTATGCTTTTCCCAGAGAAGACATGTATTTTTCTTAAATAAAGTTTCCAAACTCCTTATTATGACATTCCTCAGTGTTGTACGATGATCTGTATTACCTTAATATTGTTTTTGATCCCATGTTTTCCTAGACATTTATTGTTTTAGTAACATATAATTAGGTATACATAACAGTTCTTCAAAATAATGCAATGATTTGATTACAATTATTTAAAACCATTTTTTCCTGGCTAAAAAGAAACTTGATCTTTAGAATTAGCCAAAGCTTAAAGCTATAATTTCAGTATTTTGTTAATACCTTTACATCAGATGCTATCGTACCTAAAATTTGCATGAATTAGTAGATGACAATATAAAAATTATGAATAATTTATTAGAATATTAACCCAGGATGGTGGTTTTCTTTTATATGAACTAGCAGTAGAAGCATTGTGAATAATTTGTAAGTAATTATTATTCAAGTGCTGTGCCCTTTTCCAATTTGATTTTTTCTTGTTTGAATTATTTTGTCTTAAATCCTCATATCTAAATCTGAAATTTATATTTGTCATGTATAAATTATTTATACATATACTGTACAGTGCTAATTTTTAAATATTTTAGTGATTATGGTGTGTATGTGTTTATATGTGTAACTTCGTAAGTGTGTGTGTGTGTATGTAATTACTTAAGTGTATTTACAGGATGAGAGCTAAACTCATGGTGTCCTGTCTTCCCAGTACTCTTTGTCACATAACGCTTTGAAACTACTGACGGTTTTGGTATCCACCTCCTTCTCACTTGTTCCAACCATCTACCATTCTCTATCATGGTAAACGGAGTGGATAAACTACAACATCCATTTTCTGATGTGGTTTGGTCATCATATCTTTGCTCACATTATTTTGACTCATTGTCTGTCTACCACTCTGTTTGCAAAAGAAGACTTTCTAATATTTATTCAGCTCCTTTTCTGAGGGAAGCCCCTTCAGCTCCCTGGAGCTATCCAAGCTGATATGATTATCCCTAACTTTGGCATCAGTCGATGTGGGTGGAGTTCTAGGCCTACCGGGGACCACAAGCCAGAACCTGGCCCCCCTCATAGAGGCATGAGGAGCAATGGCCTATAGAATTGCACATGTGTTTTGGAGCATTCTATGTCTGCCATCAAACAGGTCAGGCACCTAGAAAGGTAAGCATTCCAAAACAAACCCCTAATTTGGTTGAAACTACTACTAAAAGTCAAACGAGTGGACAGAACTCCCCAAAGAAAAATAAGCATGATGTCACCACGTTGCGGCGCCGCCGTCTACGCAGCTCCCTTCTCCCCCAGGAGGGGAAAGGAGGAGCCCCAGACCCCTCATGCCAGCTACCCACACCTTCATCAGTTCTTGGCTGATGTGATTGAGGCTTGGTCATGTGACTTCAGCTCCTGTTTCTTGTCTCAGTGCTGTGCCTTGTGTTTAGTACTGTCTTCAAAGTGGTGGGAGTAATCTTCACTGGTACTTGGGCTGCATGCACTTAGGGTTCCCTTCCCTAAGTGCTCTGTAAGTACTGCCCTTGGGGCTTGGGGTTATCTTCTGCAAGTCACCTTGGGGTCTACCTCTGTTGGTCTTTTGCTGCTCGGTGATTGACAGCCCTGTGTGTGCTGGGGGGTTTCCTCTTCCATTGTTTACTTTAGGGTAAGGGGTAGTTTGCACTGGTAGGGCTGTGGGGTACTGCAAAGCTAGTTATCATCTATTATAATGGCTGGCTCTGTTCCACCTAGGTACGTAGTCCTTTTACAGGGTTTTTCTTTTTGTTTTTCCTGCCTGGTGGAGGGGAGGGCTCTGACATTGGTTCGTTGCCCCCTATCTATATCTTAGGTTTCTGGGGGAAGCCCCTATGGCTCCCTGGAGCTTACTAGGCTGATATGCTAATGTCAGACTTTGGCATCAGTCATGTGTATGGAGTACCTATGAGCCTACCAGGGACCACGAGCCAGAACCTGGCCCCTTCTAGAGAGGCAAGGGGAGCAATGGCTTATAGAAACCCCCGTGTGATTGGAAGCATTCTATGTCTGCCATCGACTCGGTTAGGCACCCAGAAAGGTAGGCGTCCCAAAACAAACCCCTATTCTGGTGAAAATTGCAACCAAAAGCCGAACGAGTGGATAGAACTCCCCCAAACAAAAACGAGCGAACTAGTATGACATCACCTATCATTGCGCCGCTGTCTGCGCAGCTCCCCCCTCCCCAGGAGGGGGGAAGGGGTAGCTCCAGACCCACTGCGCCGGTGATCCACACCCCAGTTCTTGAGGCTGATGCTATCGGCTCAGTTGTGTGCTCTGGCTCCAATCTTTTTTCGGCGCTGTGCCTTGTGTGTGGTGGCTGTTCTCCAGGGATGCGAGAGCCAGTAGTTATTCCTCAGTACTCAGGCTGCATGCACCTAGGGTTCCCTTTCCTAGGTGCCTTGTAAGTACTGCCGTTGGAGCTTGGGATTACTTTCGACAAGTTCCTCGGGGTCTGCTTCTGTGGGTCCGTTTAACTGCTCGGTTTTTCGGCCGCCCTTTGTGTACTTGGGTGTTTTGTCTCCCTAGTTTACCTTAGGGTAAGAGGCAGTTTTTGCACTGGTAAGGGGTGCAGGGTGCTGTACAGCTTGTTGTCACCTATCATAGCGGCTGGCTCTGTTCCTTGGGGTACGTTGTCCTCTTGCGGGGTTTTGTTTTTCTTTTTGTTTTTGCCTTGGTGGGGGGGTTTTGCCCTATTTGCCACTGGTGTTTGGCCTAACCCTGATACTTGGTGGTGCCCCCAGCTTGGTCCACATGAGTGTACACGTTCTTGGGGTTCAGCTTTAGACAGTTTGTTTGGTAGTTTTGGGCGCCGGTTAGCAGTACCCTGCCTGGGTTTACCTGAGCGCGAGTCCTCTTCAAGTAAACGCTCAGGACGCCTGGGAATCCCCTAGGGGATACGTGGGTCCGATGGATGTGACCCCGGGGTCCCCCCGCCTTGCTTCATGTGAGTTGAGGGTTGTTCAGTCCCCTTGTCTCAGGGCGAGCCTCACTGTTTTTGCCTCTGTCACGCAGCCTGTTGGATCGGTGACACTTTCGACCCTGAGTCCTGTGAGTATTGCTGCTTGCTGGTGACTCAATTTACCCAATCTGTGGATGATCATCTTCGGGTACAGGCTGCGCAGGAGTTGCATTCTAGGTTTCGTTTGTTGCAACGCGCTCGGTTGGTTGCTCACCCGGATGCCCTGCGGCTGCCCCATTTTGCTTATAGTGACCCGGACTTGGGGGTGAGGGTTGCTTCAACCCTGGTTCAGTTCGCACCTCCTAGTCCTTCCCCTTTTGTTGTTCGTTCTGGTTCCCCCCCCTTCCTTTGCTTCTAGCCCCGAGGGTTTTGGAGTCTGGGCAGGGGTTAGTTAGTCTTGAGACTCGGGCAGCCTTGGGGGATGCCCCTTCTAGTGTGGCGACAGAGGCATTCGAGTCTCCTCCCCCGGCCGAAGCCTCTGGATCTGACCAGTGGGCCTCGTTCCATCCTGCTTCTACGGCTGCGCCGGCCTTGTCTAGTGGGGTCGGAGCTTGGGGGAAAGACTTGGCCCCAGGTCCTGCAGAGGAGGAAGACCCGGGGGCTGGGGAGAGGCTGACTTGGGGGGCCTTGGGCCCCACTGGGCGCCGCCTGGGTTTTTCTACCCTCTGAATGGGGCTTACTGTTACAAGGAGTGGAGTTTTCTTTTTCCCCCTCTGCGTACAAGTTGGATTTGGTGTCTGCCCCTCCCCTGGTTTGGTTCCGTGTTCCCCCGGGTGCCTCGTTTCCGTCTTTCCGGAGGTTTTTGGCTTATCGCATCCAACCTGCTGCGGTGCGGGCGGCCCTTGCGGCTAACCTCCTGCGTGACCTGGATTATGCCTCGGCAATGGATCCCTCGGCTTTCAGGTTTGGGACTTTGTTCCCTTTCTTGCTCTGTTACGAGGTTCTGGAGTCGTCCTGGCTGGCGGACTGTCCTGTCTTTGTCTTGGAGGCTTGGCACTCCTTCTGTCGTTCCTGCGAGCTTGAGTGGTGGGAGGCTTCGACGGTGCTTCAGGTTTTCCTGGGGGGCGACCTTGGACACCTCAATGAGTGATTCTTTGCTCCTGCTCTTCCCCGGAATGTTGGTGTCGTTCAGCTCCATGTACAGGTTCCCTCCCTTTCGGCGGCGCAAGTGGCGGAGGACTTACGAGCTTGGGGCCGTTTGGTTGCGGCCTTGCGCTTCTTTTCCCCCTTGGAGCTGTCTTCCGACTGGCTCATGGAGGATGTGGGGGCGCTTGGGGCTATTCCTGGGTCTGGGGCCTTGGCCTCGGCGACTCGCTCGTCGGCTGCCTTCTTGAAGTTTTTTGCGCCGATCTTGCAGGATGCTGTTGCTCTGTTTTATGCTTCCCGGCTCACGTGTCGACAGGCAGTTCTTGCCTTCTCTGTGGAATCTACAGTACTTGGGTCCTGGCTCTTATGACGTCTTCCCCTTTTTGTCCTCTCTTGTTTGAGGCTTCCGCCGTTGCACAGTATATTCAGGCTGCTTCGGCTATTTGCCATTCTATTTCGGACTTGATGGTTCTCCGGGGGTCCCGTGGTGGACCTTCTCGGAAAGGTCGTGCCAAGGCTCAGGGTTCCTCTCGTCGTGGTAGGCCACTGGTGTCAGGTTCAGATTCAGCTCCTCCTCCGGACTTGCCTTTGTCTGGTCGGCGCGGTGTTTGCTCTGTGCGAGGTTCTGGATCTCGTGAGGGTTGCAGGCCCTTTCGCGGTTCGCCCCATTGATGGGACGATGGGGGGGGGAGGCTTGCTCTGTTCGCTCACGCCTGGTCCCACAATTTGTGGGACCAGGCATGAACCTGGTCGTGAGCCTTTCGGGTCCTTTCGCACGGCCTCCGGTGATGTTGGGTTGCCCCTCCCCCTGCGGGGGGTTCAGGGCTGGTGGGGCAGGCTTTTTTCCCTGCGCTCTATCGGGTCATCTTGGAGTGGGTTCGCTTGGGCGTGGTCGAAACGACGACGTCCCTCAGATGGGTTTCCCATCTGTTTCCAGTCCCGAAACGGGACTGCGCGGACCTGCGGTTCATTCTAGACTTGTCCCATCTGAACCCCTAGGTTCATTGCCCCTCCTTTCGGATGACCACGCTGTCCCAGGTTCAGTTCCTGTTGGAGCCGGGCGCTTGGATGGTGTCCCTGGACCTCCGGGACGCTTATTAGCATGTCATCGATTCATCCAGGGTTCAGGGACTGGCTCGGTTTTGTTGTGGGGCTTTGTGCTTACCATTTTCGTTGTCTCCTATTTGGTTTGAACCTGGCACTTTGCGTTCTCACGTAGGTCATGGTGACCTGTCTGCGTCTGTTAGGTGTTTGGGTGTTGGCCTACGTCGACGACTGGCTAGTTTGGGCTCCCAGCCAATCCGCTTGCCTGCTGGCCAGGGATCTGGTTCTTTCTCAGCTCGCCGGGCTTGGGTTCGGATTTGGTGAACCCGAACTTCCTCCGGAGGTGAACTGGAGGAAGTCCCATCTGGTTCCCTCCCAGGTTCGGACCTGGCTGGTCATTGTGTGGGACTCTCGGACCACTTCCTTGTCTCTTCCTCCGGAGTCTCTCCTGCGTCTGCGGTCCCGCATGCGCCTGTTTCTGGGGAAGCTCCCGGGTCACCTGGAGGTTGCTCGAGGGTCTGTGCGGGAGCCTGAACTTCGCGATGCTGGTCTACCCGCCGGGTCGAGTTTGGCCTCGTTGGCTGTTCTGTTTCCTTCGGGGACGTCCCTCCTGCCTCTCTCACGATCGCTGGGTTCGAACCCCGGGGGCTTTGCGTCGGTTGCTGCATTGCCGGCTTCCACTTCAGGTTTTTCTTGGTTCAGTGCCTTGGCGCCTACCCGAGCCCTCACTCGATGTGTCCACGGATGCGTCGTCTCTCAGCTGGGGCTTTGTGACCAGTGCTCACCAGGCAGGCCAGGGACGGTGGGGGTCCGTCCTTCTGTCGAGCCCACAGCACTGTGCAGAAGTTCGCGGTGGTGTGGTTTGCTCTTCAGAGGCTTCGAGTCATCCACGGGTCGACGATCCAGCTCCATTTGAACTGCTCCCAGGTGGTTCATTGTCTGAACCGCAGGGGTTCGATGCGGTCCTCTGCTCTTTGGCGCTGGTCACTTCGGGTGACTCGTCTGCTGAGTTCTCGGGGTTTGGCTCTCCTGCCAGTTCAAGTGCAGGGGAGTGTCCAACGTCTTTGCTGACGGCCTCTCTCGTTTCGTTCTCCTCTCCACGGAATGGACGGTCGATGCAGACTCCTTCTGTTGGGTTTGCCACACGTTCAGACGCCCTGAGGTGGACCTCTTCGCATTGGCGTGGTCGCGGTGCCTTCCACAGTATGTCGTGCCCTTTCCCGACTATGAGGCTGGTGGGGTAGACACCTTTCAGCAGGACTGGTCGAGGTGGGGGGTTCCTGTACCTCTTTCCCCTGGTTCAGCTGTTGCTCCAGGTCCTGACTCGGACTTACCAGGGGAGAGTCATCGTCTTGGCCCCTTGGTGGCTGGCCCAGCTGTGGTTTCAGGCGCTGCTTGCTCAGTGTCCAAACCGGGAGGTTTTCCCGCGACTCTGCCTCCTCCAGCAGATCAGACCGGTACGTCATGTGGGTCGTTCGATCATCTCCTTGAGTCTTCCCATATGGTATTTTTGACTCGAGTTTATCATCATCTCTATGGTGATCAGGTGGCTTCCTTATTAGTGTCCCACCTGCTGACTGAATTAGTGTCTCGGATGCAGTATGAAGTTTCCTGGCGGTCCTTCCGGTTCTTCTTACGTCTTCGTCGTTGTACTTCGCTTTCTGTTAGGGTGGTGGTGTCCTTTCTCTCTTGGTTGTTCCAGGACTGTCTCCTTATGCCTAACACTGTCGCCTCGTATCGTGCGGCACTGGCGAAGGCGCTTCAGCTTGCTTTTGGTATTGATGTCACGTCTGTGCCATTTTGCAGGCTGTCTTGGGCGTTGTTTCACCTCCGGCCTGATCATGCGCCGCCTGAGCCGTTCTGGTCTTTGGACAGAGTGCTTTCTTTTCTTTCTTCTCGTTTTGTTGTGGCCCCTTTGGTTCCGGATTGTTTTTCGAAGGCTCTTGTTTTTCGAAGGCAGACAGTGGCTCGACGACGGGTGATGTCATACTAGTTTACTCGTTTTTGTTTGGGGAGTTCTATCCACTCATTTGGCTTTTGGTTGTAATTTTCACCAGAATAGGGGTTTGTTTTTGGACGCCTACCTTTCTGGGTGCCTAACACGGTCGATGGCAGACACAGAATGCATCCAATCACACTGGGGGTTTCTATAGGCCATTCCTCCCCTTGCCTCTCTAAAGGGGGCCAGGTTCTGGCTCGTGGTCCCCGGTAGGCATATAAGAACTCCATATACATGACTGATGCCAAAGTCT
Organism: Procambarus virginalis; assembly: GCA_020271785.1. NCBI lineage: Eukaryota > Metazoa > Arthropoda > Malacostraca > Decapoda > Cambaridae > Procambarus > Procambarus virginalis. Next base: position 67,268,279 of record WNGS01164858.1, read on the forward strand.
GACATTAGCATATCAGCCGAGTAAGCTCCAGGGAGCCTCCGGGACTCACCCAGAAAATGGCGTTTCATTACATTCAACGCTGGTTTTTTTACTTTGGTTTATCATCACTTGTATAGTGTGCAGGTTGCTTCGTTGTTGGCTTCCCACCTGCGTGCTTCGTCTCGGCAACAATATGAAGTTTCCTGGCGGTCCTTCTGGTTTTTCCTATCACTGCGTAGGTATTCTTCGGTCTCTGATAGGGTTGTTTTGTCTTTTTCTCTCTTGGTTGTTCCAGGACCGTCATCTTATGCCCAATACTGTCGCCTCATATCGTGCAACGCTGGCGGAGCCGCTTCAACTTACTTTCGGTGTTGATGCTAAGCCCCAAAATCATCTCAGGATAACCTCAAGATAATTTCTTCCCCATTCTGCAAGCTTTCTCAGGTGTTGTTTCACCTCCAGCCTGCTTATGCGCCTCCTGAGCTGTCCTGGTCTTTGAACCAGGTGCTCTCGTTTCTCTTTTCTCCTCAGTTTGTTGTGGCCCCTTCCGTTCGGGATTATTTTTCTAAGGCTCGTTTCCTGTTGGCATTGGCCTCTGGAGGTCGGGTTGGGGAGCTTCATGCTCTCCTCTGGCGCAGGGGTTTCTGCTCCTTCGGTCCTGGTGGTCGTTTTGTTTGGTTGCAGCTGGCTCCTTCTTTTCTGGCGAAGAACGAGACGGCTGTATTTGGGAGGGGGGCCTTGGGTTGTTGATGCTAGGTTGGTCAGGCCTGGGGTGCATCATGTGTTGTGTCCGTCGTTATTTGCGCGCCACAGCTTCGGTGGCAGGGTATGCGCTTTGGGTTGACCCGGTTTCCCTTCTTCCCTGTTCCCGGGCTAGGGTCTCTCAGGTTGTCTGCAGGGTTATTAAGTCTAGTCAGCGTGAAGTTTATCCCTGTGCCCACAACATGCGTAAGTTTTCTGCTTTGGCAACCGTCTTTGGTAACATATTTTGGGTTGACATTTGGGTGCGAGGTTTTTGGAGTTCGAACAGAGTCCTGGTTGCTCGCTACCTGGTGAATGTTCCTGGGCCAGGTAGGGCCTGCGTTGCATTGGGTCGGCGGCTGCAGCCAGTTGTCTTGACTTCACGTTAAGGAGTGAGGACGAACCACCTCCTGGGTAAGTCCATGGTTTTTCCTAATCTTTGGGTAGTTTGCTTCGGGGAGCCGACGGGGCTCCCCCCAGAAAACCAGCGTTGAATGTAATGAAACGCCATTTTCTGGGCGAGTCCTGGAGGCTCCACGGCATCCCTCCCTTCCTCCGGTCGGCGTTGTTTTCTATGGGGAGTTTCTACGGCTCCCTGGAGCTTATCGGGCTAATGTGTGTTATATTAGACCGGAACATTAGCTAAGGAGTTCAGACCTACAAGGGACCAGCGCCAGAACCTGGCCCCTTCAGAGAGGTTTCAGGGAGGAATGGCCCTGGAAAACCCCCTTGTGGTTGGGGTTTTCCTTATTTGCCATCGACCGGGGTTAGGCACCCAGAAAGGTAGGCATAACAAAACAAACCCCACATGGTAAAAAACTAAAACAAAACAGAACAGAGAGGTAGAAACTCCCTACAGTCCCAAGGAAACAAGCAAACATCACACTTTACTGCCAGCTGGGGCTTGGGGCTCTTGTTTGGCCCTGGGTAGGGACTGGTATTGTGCTGGTTAGGGCGTCAAAGGTGTTGCGCGACCTGCCACCTAAGCGGCGACCGGTTCCTGTTGCCTCTGGAGACGGTGTACTTTTGTGGGATTTTTCTTTTTTTATTTTCATTTGCCTGGTGGGGGTCTGCCTAGTGTGGCTATAGTTCTACTGGTAGTGTTTGGTGGCCCTCTGCTAGGCCCCCGTGATTGTACACGTCGCAGGGGTTTTCAGTGTTGTCCTCTACCCCCTTGTTATTTTTGGATGTTTAACCGGTTAGCAACACCTTGCCCGGACTTCCCGTAGTTGTTACCTCTATCGGCCCTGGAAACCACTGTCGGGGCTTGGTGGACCATTGAATGTGTCTTCCGGGTTCCAACCCGTCTTGTACGGGATCGTTGGTTGCTGTGCCCTTGTCTCAGGGTGACAGTCGCCACTTTTACCTCCGTCATGCTGCCTGTTTGGTCACTGACACCTTGACCCGGAGTCTTGTGAGAGATATTCGCTGCTTGTTCTCTAGTACTCTCCTGATGTTATTACTGTTCAGAGTACAAGCGGCATCCGTGTTGCAAGCTAGGTTAGGTTGCTGCAACACGCTAGGTTGGTTTCCCACTCGGATGCCCCGGGGCTGCCCCGTTTTGTTTAGGTGCTGTTCGCCCCTTTCCCTCCCTGTTCCTGGCTCCGGACCGTCTGCGGGTTTCGGGGTCGAGGCGGGGTTTAGTTGGGGCCGAGACTCGGGCTGTTTCGGGGGCTGCCCCGTTCGGGTTGGGGACGGAGGTTTTCGAGCCTGTTCCTCCTGCCAAGGCTTCTGGCAGGAGGAGGTTTCCCTGGGGTTTCTGTCTGGGGGCTGTGCTTTGCCTTTCTGTGGTGTATCTCCGCCAGCAAATGTGGTGGTTTGGGCTCCCCTTGGTTCGATTCCAGGTTCTTTTGGGTTCTTTGGTTTCGTTTCGGAGGTTTCTTCCTCTTGGGCCCCCCTTTGTGGGTTCAGGGGGCTTTGTTTCCTCGTGTGTGACCCGGTTCTGCCTTCTGGGGTTCCGGGGTCTTCCTGGCTTGCAGACTGATCTTTTTGGGTCTTGGCACGTGTTATGGTCATGCTGGGACTTTGGGATTTTGTTGTCGAGGTGGGCCTTTTGATGCAGTTTTGTGCCTTCTTCGCTTGGCCGGCGTGGTGCTCTCTGCCCACTTGTCAGTGGCTTGTAATTTTCTTTTCACGTGTATGTGTGTGTGTACACATGTACATGTACATGTGTACACTGTGTGTGTGTGCACATGTCTATGTGCATATGCACGTGTGTAATTACCTAAGTGTAGTTACAGGATGAGAGCTTCGCTCGTGGTGTCCCGTCTTCCCAGCACTCTTTGTCATATAACGCTTTGAAACTACTAACAGTCTTGGCCTCCACCACCTTCTCACCTGACTTGTTCCAACCATCTACCACTCTGTTTGCGAAAGTGAATTTTCTTATATTTCTTCGGTATCTGTGTTTAGCTAGTTTAAATCTATGACCTCTTGTTCTTAAAGTTCCAGGTCTCAGGAAATCTTCCCTATCGATTTTATCAATTCCTGTTACTATTTTGTATGTAGTGATCATATTTCCTCTTTTTCTTCTGTCTTCTAGTTTTGGCATATTTAATGCCTCTAACCTCTCCTCGTAGCTCTTGTTCTTCAGTTCTGGGAGCCACTTAGTAGCATGTCTTTGCACCTTTTCCAGTTTGTTGATGTGCTTCTTAAGATATGGGCACCACACAACCGCTGCATATTCTAGCTTTGGCCTAACAAATGTCCTGAACAATTTCTTTAGTATATCGCCATCCATGTATTTAAACGCAATTCTGAAGTTGGAAAGCGTGGCATAGGCTCCTCGCACAATATTCTTTATGTGGTCCTCAGGTGATAGTTTTCTATCTAGAACCACCCCTAGATCTCTTTCTTTATCAGAATTCTTTAAAGATTTCTCACATAATATATAGGTTGTGTGGGGTCTATGTTCTCCTATTCCACATTCCATAACATGGCATTTATTAACATTAAATTCCATTTGCCAAGTGGTGCTCCATATACTTAATTTTGTCCAGGTCATCTTGAAGGGCATGACAATCATCTAAGTTTCTTATCCTTCCTATTATCTTAGCATCATCAGCAAACATGTTCATATAATTCTGTATACCAATTGGTAGATCATTTATGTAGACAATAAATATCACTGGTGCAAGAACTGAACCCTCTGGTACTCCACTTGTGACATTTCTCCAGTTCGATGCATTGTCTCCCCTCCAATATTTTCCACTTTCCAGAACAACCTCTTATGTGGAACTCTGTCGAAAGCCTTTTTTAGGTCCAGATAGATGCAGTCAACCCAACCATCTCTTTCCTGTAATATCTCTGTTGCTCGATCATAGAAACTGAGTAAATTCGATACACAGGATCTTCCAGATCGAAAACCATACTGTCTATCTGATATTATATCATTTCTCTCCAGGTGTTCAACCCATTTAGTTTTAATTATTTTTTCCAATATTTTGACTATTACACTTGTCAATGATACAGGTCTATAATTAAGGGGGTCTTCCCTGCTTCCACTTTTGTAAATTGGAACTATGTTAGCCTTTTTCCACACATCAGCTACAATTCCTGTAAACTGGGATTCCTGAAAAATCAGTTGAAGTGGAATGCTGAGCTCAGGTGCACTTTCTCTCCCTGGCAACCCTCCCTCCCACCGGTCGGCAGTTTTTTCGCGTTGGTTGAAGCTTAGCTTCCGAACTGATGCTAGGCAGCCAGCGCGGTGAGGTCTGGGGCTCCCCTCTCCCCCTCTCGGGGCGGGAAGGGCTGCGCGGATGATCAGCGCAGCAGTAATGTGTGATGTTTGCTTGTTTCCTTGGGATTGTATGGAGTTTCTACCTCTCTGTTCCATTTTTTGTTTTAGTTTTTTACCATGTGGGGTTTGTTTTGTTATGCCTACCTTTCTGGGTGCCTAACCCCGGTCGATGGCAGATAAGGAAAACCCCAACCACAAGGGGGTTTTCCAGGGCTATTGCTTCCTGAAACCTCTCTGAAGGGGCCAGGTTCTGGCACTGGTCCCTGGTAGGTCTAAACTCCTTAGCTAATGTCCCGGTCTAATATAACATACATTAGGCCGATAAGCTCCAGGGAGCCTCCGGGACTCACCCAGAAAATGGCGTTTCATTACATTCAATGCTGGTTATTTGCGTTTTTTGACATCCAGCCTAAGAACTGTGGGTTGGTTCGCCGGCAGATAGATCTGAGGCTCCCCCTTTCCCCTCCCTGGGAGGGGGGGGCGTTGCTCAGACAGCGGTGGGGCGACATGATGACGTCATGCTAGTTCACTAATTTTCGTTTGGGGAGTCCTGTCCACCTGTTCAGCCTTCGGTCGCAATAATTTTACTAGAACAGGGATTTGTTTTGGGGCGCCTATCTTTCTGGGTGCCTATCCCGGTGGATGGCAGACATAGAATGCTCCCAACCACAGGGGGATCTTTATAGGCCATTGTTCCCTGTGCCTCTCTAGAGGGGGGCCCAGGTTCTGACTCTTGGTCAGAACCGGTAGGCAAGACCTCCGTGCATTGACTGATGCCAGAAAGATATTCATATTCATTTAGCCTGGATAGCTCCAGGGAGCCTCCGTGATTCACCCAGAAAATGGCGTTTGATTACATTCAACGCCTGTTTTTCATGTTTTGACCTCTCAATGCTTAGTTCTGGGATGGATTGATTAATTTGTGTAGTCATTTCCACAACACAAAATTGTCCTTGCAATGATGCTTGAAAATTGCCTGTGGCACATGCTGCATGTCACACTTGTCTGACTACATGCTCTAATATCCATAGCATTTTACCTGAGGGAGCAGCTGAATAGTTCAGATCTGAATGGAGCGTTTGTATTAACTGTGTTTTTTTTCATCGTTTTATGAACTACTTTCCATCAGTTAATAAGTAAATATTTTGCATGCAATTTCTTCCCTTATTTTCTCTTGGATATAAGGTTTTTATGTAACACATTTCAATTTGGGACCATAGGTGTCTCCTGTCTCCTGTCTCTTGTGTTACTTTAAGTTGCGTGCAAATTTGTAGCAGGATGTGTGTTTTACTCTGAATTAATATCTGTCTCAATTATAATGATATAATTATGAAAGAATTCAAGAATAAAGCACTTTTATATTTTTTTTATCTTCTCTGAACCAGGAGAGAAGAATAACAAACTAATCCAATTTATGTGCAAGTTGTTTAACCATTTGATTTTACAGTTTTTCTGCTTACCAGTTTAATATTTTCCGCTGATTATTTTGTTTTTATTATTATTATTATTATTNAACTAGTTGACAGTGGAACAGCCAACAGTCTCAAGACATAATTTGGGAGGTTATTCCAAATTTTGGGACCCTGATTTGCAGAGCATTTCTACTGGTTAGTAATAGTAACTACAAAACAGTAATACTGTAATACAAAATAATAATAGTAACTACAAAATTGTAATGCCACTGATTTTAGGGAATGTTGCTAACTATGCAGCAACAAGAGAATCTTTAAATGCTATTTAATATAAGACAGTGCTGGTAATTGTTTGCATTGGAACTCAGACGGAGGTATGGGGCATATTATATGAGAATGACTCAAATTTTACTTGTAAGCTACCATAGTGAGTAGCCTCGACGGGGGGGGGGGGGGGGGGAGGTAGTCTGCGTAAGGTCGTCCCCTCATTTTTCATGAAATCTTTTACAACTGTATTTTGAACTGAAGCATATTGGTATTTATGACTTGGGTGGGCAGGTGATTAAATTGTCGTTAACCTTATGGGTGATAAGCATTTCTTGTCTGTCTTACAGTGTGGCTTTTTGAGGTTGAAGCGCTTACCCTGTGGTAAGTTATTTTGGACTTTAAAGAAGTGATTTGGATTAATGTTCAGAAAATGAATGTTCTCTATGAGATAAGCTCTGTTATGTCTTTTTGGCATTTATTTATCATTGTTGGAGAGGTCTCCATGCATGGATACAGTAGTCCAGGAGGGGGTGTACAAGGTTCATTTGATTATTCATTTTTAATCTGAGCATATATTGACATCGTCCAGAGATCAGTTTTCCATAGACTAGTTTTTGCCTAGGCCTCCTGTTTGATGGCCTGATCAAGCAGACTGTTGTTTGCCACTGCTTACCAACATCTCAATATAAAACCTACCCGACAGTGCCTAGGATAGTCAGTCTCTTTCCCGATCCCCCATTCCACCCCCCCCTTCTTTTCCTATCTTCCCTCTCCCTCCCTCCCCCTTTTCCCCCTCTTTCCTACCCCCTCCCCTCTCTCCCTCTTTCCTCTCATCTCCCCCCATTTTCCCCTTCTACCTCCCTCTCTACCCCCTCCAATCTCGAACAGACAAGACTTTGCTGTGGGGAGCCCCTTCAGCTCATTGAAGCTATCGAGTTAATATGCAGTTCATTAGACCAATAGTCATTGGAGTTCAGCCTACCGGGGACCACGAGCCAGAACCTGGACCTTGTCAGAGAGGCACAGGGAGCAATGGCCCTGGGAAAACCCCTAGTGGGGGTTTTCCTTATCTGTCATTGGCTGGGGTTAGGTACCAAGAAAGGTAGGCATAACAAAACAGACATGGTAAGAAAATTGCAACCGAAACCAAACAGCGAGGCAGGACTCTTTCCCAATCCCAAGGAAACAAGCAAACACCCCCCCTCCCCACTGCCGTGCTGTTTGTCCGCGCAGTACTCCAGTTTGTCAGCTAATGCAATCCAGGGCAGTCGTCATCCTTGGCCTTGATTTCCTATGCAGTGTTTTGCCTTAGTGGTGTCCTCTGCTGTTCATAGTGTGGTGGCCAGGTTTACCAGAAGTGTACCGGGGCTGCATATGAGCTTAGAGCAACCTTACCTAAGTGCCCTCGTTTGTCAGGGTTATCTTCCCTAGTGCGCTCGGGACATCATTTCCGTTGGGGTTCTTGCTGTTTGGCATCTACCACACTCTTGGGGTCAGCTGGGGTTTCGTGGCCCTTGTTTGGCCTTGGGTAGGGACTGGAATTGTTGCTGGTTGGGGCATCAAGGTCTTGTGCAGCCAGCTTACCTACGCAGCTGCCGGTTCCTGTTTCCTCTGGGGCATTGTACTTTTGCAGGGTTTTTCTTTTCTTTTTATTTGGCTTGCCTGGTGGGGGTCTGCCTGGTGTGGCTATTGGACTTCTTATAATAATTTAGTGGCCCTCCGCTAGGCCCCCGTGATTGTACATGTCGCAGGGGGTTTCCGTGTTTTGATCTCCCCCTTGTTAGGTTTGATTGTAACCAGTTAGCAAAACCTTGCCCGGGCTTCCCGTAACAGTCACCCTACGGGCCCATGAAAACTGTCCAGGTTTGGGGGACCTATGGATATGTCTTCCGAGTTCTAGCTCGCCTCTAGCTCGCCTTGGGCATGCAACAACCTTCAAACCTCGTTTGAAGGTGGTTGTATGCCTTTGTCTCAGGGGTGACAGTCACAACTTTTACCTCCTTTATGCTGCCTGTTGAGTCACCAACACCTTTGATCCAGAGTCTTGCGAGTCGTGTTCTCTGCATGTTTTCCAGTTTAGGGAGCCGGTCGGCCGAGCGGACAGCACACTGGACTTGTGATCCTGTGGTCCTGGGTTCGATCCCAGGCACCGGCGAGAAACAATGGGCAGAGTTTCTTTCACCCTATACCCCTGTTACCTAGCAGTAAAATAGGTACCTAGGTGTTAGTCAGCTGTCACGGGCTGCTTCCTGGGGGTGGAGGCCTGGTCGAGAACCGGGCCGCGGGGACACTAAAAAGCCGCGAAATCATCTCAAGATAACCTCAAGATACCCATTCTGATAACATTGATATTCGGGTTCAGGCGGCATCCACGTTACATACTAGGTTTCAGTTGCTACAACATGCTAAGTTGGTCACCCACCCGGATGCCCCAAGGCTTCCCCGTTTTGGTTATAGGGACCCAGACTTGGGGAGAGTTAGTTGCTTCGACTTTGGTTCTGTCCGCGGTGTCTGGTCCTTACCCTGTTGTTAACCCTTCAACCCCTCCCCCCTCTCCCTGCTTCCACCTCCCAAACATCTGAGGGTTTTGGAGTTGGAGCAAGGTTTTGTTGGTAATGAGACTCGGGCAGCTTTGGGGGCTGCCCAGTTCAGGTTGGGGACGGAGGCATTCGAGCCAGTTCCTCCTGCCGAGGCTTCTGGGTCCCACCAGCAGGCCCACTTCTTTTTTGCCTTTCCCCTGGACTCTGCCTTTTCTTTAGGGGTAGAGGGTATGGAGGACTGCTCTGCCCTGGGGCCTGACTTGGGGGGAAACCCAGGGCTGGGGAGAAGTTGACCTGAGGAGCATGGACCCCATTTATCCCAGCTTGGGTGTTAGTGCCTTCTTCGCAGGGCTTATTGTTGCAGAGGGAGAGGTTTTCTTACCCCCCTTCCCTTCCCTGTATGTGTATGATTTAGGGTCTGCTCCTCCTCAGGTTCGGTTCCGGGTGCCCTTGGGTTCCTCGGCTCCTTCCTTCCAGAGGTTTTCTGCTTTGCCGCTCTCACCTCAGGAGGTTCGGGAGCAGCTGGCTGCATATCGCCTGCAAGACTCAGATTCTGCCTCTGTCATAGATCCGTCCTCATTTGAGTTCAGTTCTTCTTCCCCATATTGGGTGTATTTGGAGATTCCGGAGTCTTCCTGGCTGGCAGACTGCCCATTCTTTTTGTTGGAGACATGGCATGAGTTCTGTTAGACCCTCACGCTTGAATGGCGAGAAACTTCTACCGTTCTGCAGGTTTACCTGGAAGAGCTCATTAAAACGATCTTGAGCGCCTTAATGCATGCTGGTTCGCCCCCATGCTTCCTCATGATGTTGGCCTTGTGCAGCTGCATGTGCAGGTTCCCACCCTTTTGGTGTCTTTGGTAGCTGAGGACTTGAGTGCCCAGAGGCATTTGGCTTTGGTCTTGTGTATCTTTTCCCTTCTCGAGCTGTTCTCAGACTGGCTTGAGGAGGATGTTGGGACGTTGAGTGCTGGACCTTCGTCTGCAGTGCTGGCCTCGGTGGCACTGTTGAAGTTGTTTGCGCCGATTCTCAAGGAGGCGCGGTGTCTGTTCCTTGCTTCTTGCCTCGCATACCTGCAGGTTGTGCTCGCTCACTTTGGAATCTGCTTGGGCCCTGGCCCTCAGGTTTTCATCACCTTTTTGTCCATTGCTGTTTGTGCAGACTGCTGTTATGCTGTTTCTGCAGGCAGCTTTGTCTCGTTGTCATCCTATGTCAGACTTGCTGGTCCTCCGGGCTGGCTGTTCTCAGCCTTCTCGGAAGGGTCATGCCAGGGCTCGGTGTTCCGCAAGTTGAGGTGGGCCATTGGTGCCAGTTTCTCAGCCGACGCTTCCTTCGAAGCTGGCATAGTCTGGTAGGTGTAATGATCGCACTGCTCGTTGGCCGGCTTCTCGTAAGGGGCATTGGCCCTTTCGTGGGTCGCCCCATTGATGGGGCGATGGGGGGGAGGCTCGCTGTGTTTGCTCACACCTGATCCCACGATTCGTGGGTGTTTTGGGTCGTATCCTCCGGCGTGTGGTACCGTTGGGCAACTCCTCCTCCTTTAGGGGTTTTGGGCTGGCAGGGCAGGTTTCTTTCCCTGCGTCAGTCGGGTCATCTCGAAGTGGGTGCACTTGGGCATGATTGACACGACCCCGTCCCACAACTGGATTTCCCCACCTGTTTCCAGTGCCAAAATGGGACTGTGTAGATCTGAGGTTCATTCTGGACCTTTCCTGTCTGAACCCTTGGATTCCTTTCCCCTCTCTTCGGATGACCATTCTGTCTCAGGTCTGGCTGCTGTTGGAGCCGGGTACCTGGATGGTGTCCCTGGACCTCAGGGACATGTATTGGCACGTTCCCATTCAGCCGGGGTTCAGGGTCTGGTTAGGTTTTGTGGTGGGGCATCAGACTTATTGCTTTCGTTGCCTATATTTTGGCTTGAATCAGGCGTCTTGCATATTCATGGGTCTTATCTGGGTCGTGGTGACACGTCTGTGTCTGCTAGGGGTTCGGGTTCTAACTTTTCTTGACGACTGGCTGGTATGGGCTCCCAACTGGTCCGCATGTCTGCTCGTCAGGGGTGTGGTTCTTTCCCAGTTTGCCAGGTTCAGGTTCCATGTGAACTGGAGGAAATCCCATCTGGTTCTGTCCCAAGTTCGGACCTGGCTGGGTTTTGTTTGAAATTCTCGGACCACTCCCATGTCTCTCCTTCTGGAGGTGTTGCTGCAGCTGTGGTCCTGCCTTCAGCTGTTTCTGGGGGATTCCCGGGTCACTCTGTGGTTGCTCGAGCAGTTGTGCAGGAGTCTGAACTTTGCCTTGCTGGCTTACCCATTGGGACGGGTTTGGTTTTGGCATCTGTTTTGGTTCCTTCGGGTACGCCCTACCGCCTCTCGCATGAATGCTGGATTCGGCCTCCGGAAGGCCCTTGCGTTGGTTGCTGCGTCGCCAGCTTCTTTGGGTTTTCTGGGGTTCAGTGCCTTGGCACCTACCTAAGCCCTAGCTCGATGTGTTCACGGATGCATTGTCTCTCGGCTGGGGATTTGTGAGCAGTGCTCACCAGGCGGGCCAGGCACGCCAGGCACGGTGGGGTCCGACCTTCCGTCGGGCTCACAGCACGGTGCGGGAGTTCGTGGTGGTCTGTCTGTCGCTTCGGAGGGTTTGGGTTGCTCACGGTTCAACTGTGTGTCTCCATTTGGACTGTTCTTTGATGGTTCATGCCTGAACCACGAGGGTTCTCTACGATCCTTGCATCTTTAGGGATGGTCCCTTCAAGTGGCTTGTCTGCTGGATTCTCAAGGTTTGGCTCTCTGTGCAGTGTCATATTTGAGGAGTGTCCACATCCTGCTGGACAGCCTGTCTCGGTTCATTCTCTTGTCCGTGGAATGGACAGCCGACGCTGACTCATTCAGTTGGCTCTGCCAGATGTACGCTCTCCCAGAAGTGGATTTCTTCACGTCAACTTAGTTGAGGTGTTACCTGATGTATGTGGCACCCTTCCCCGACCGCGGAGCTTTCGTGTGGGACGCCTTTCGGCAGGACTGGTCAAGGTGTGGTTACCTGTACCTCTTCCCTTCAGTCCAGCTGTTGCTTCGGGTTCTGGCTTAGATGGAGTTTTACCATGGGAGAGTAATCCTCTTGGTCCCTTGGTGGCTGGCCCAGTTTTGGTTTCAGGCGCTGCTTGCTCAGTGTTGAACCCAGGGTGTCTTCCGTGGCTCTGCCTCTTCCAACATATCGGACTGGTCCGGTACACGGCTGGTTCGGTTTTCTCCTCCGCTCTTCATGTCTGGTTTCTTTTATGCAGGTTTATCACCATTTGTATGGTGACCAGGTGGCTTCGTTGATGGTGTCTCACCTGAGAGCTTCATCTCAGTTGCAGTATGAAGTTTCCTGGCGTTCTTTCTGCCATTTTCTCTCTATTCGTTGGTTGTCTTCTATTTCTAATCAGGTTGTCTTGTCCTTTCTGTCTTGGCTTTTCAGGGCTCATTTAATGCCTAATACTGTTGCCTTCTATCATACTGTGCTGGCAGAGTTGCTGCAGCCTGCATTTGGGGTGGATGTCACTTCTGCTCTGTTCCATAAGCTGCTCATGCTTTGTTTCACCTCCATCCTGCTCATGCGCTGCCTAAGCCGTCCTGGTCCATGGACAGGGTGCTCTCCTATCTCTCTCCTCAGTTCACAGTGGCCCCTTTGGTTCAAGATTGTTTTTCTAAGACTCTATTTCTGTTGGCATTGGCCTCTGGGGGTCGAGTTGGTGAGATTCATGCTCACCTCCAGCACAGGGGCTTCTGCTCCTTTGGTCCTGGTAGTCAGTTTGTTGAGTTGCAACCTTCTTCTTTTCTGGCGAAGAACAAGACGGCTGCTTTCCAGATGGGTCCTTGAGTCATAGAAGCTTGGTTGGTCAGGCAGGGGTTTCATCATGTGTTGTGTCTGGTTGCAGCTCTGCATGCCTCTGCTTCTGTGGTCGGGGATGAGTTTTGGCTTGATCTGATTTCACTCATTCCCTGTTCCTGAGCTCAGGTCTCCCAGGTCCTCAGCAGTGTTATTAAGTCTAGCCAGCCCGCGGTCTATACTCGTGCCCATGACGTTCGAAAGTTTGCGGCTTTGGCTGCCATCTTTGGCAACATGTCTTGACCTGATATTTGGGCGCGGGTATTTTGGAGGTCGAACATGGTCCTCGACGCCCATTATTTGCCAGCATTCCTGGTCTCAGGTTGCAGCCAGTTGTCTCGCCTTCGAGTTGAAGAGCTTGTGTCGGCCGCCTCCCAGATAAGTCCCTCTTCCTTATCTTTGGTTATGTAGCTCCAGGAAGCCAAAGAGGCTTCTCACAGAAAACCAGCATTGAATGTAATGAAACGCCATTTTCTGGGTGAGCCTCGGAGGTTCCCTGGCACCCTTCCTCCCTCCGGTTGGCGTTTTTTGCGTTGTTTTGATACTTAACCTCCAAAATGGAATGGCTAGGTTGACGGTGCGGGGTTCCCCCCTCCCCCTCCTGAGGAAGGTGGTGCGGACGAGCAGCGCAGCAGTGGGGTGTGACGTTTGCTTGCTTCCATGGGATTGGAAGCAAGCAAACCTGCCTCCCTATTCAGTTCGGTTGCAATTTTCTTACTATGTGGGGGTCTGTTTTGTCATGTCTACCTTTCTGGGTGCCTAACCCCAGTCGATGGCAGATAAGGAAAACCCTCCCCAATCACGGGGTTTTTCCAGGGCCATTGCTGCCTGTTCCTCTCTGATGGGGCCAGGTTCTATGTTGTGGTACCCGGTAGGCTGAACTCTTATGACTAATACCTTGGTCTAATAAATTGCATATTAGCCCGATAGCTCCAGGCAGCCTCCAGGGCTCTCACAGAAAATGCCATTTCATTACATTCAATGGTGCTTTTTCCAGTATGTATTTATATAGAAGCGGTATCTGGCTGCATCACCCAGGTCTCTTACCTCCTCTTTGTGCCCTTTCACCACTATTCGATCAGTTTTCCTCTTGATCCCTCTCATTCCCATTCCCTTGGTCTGCCCCTTTGTTCATCCTCCCCCTCTTCCTCTCTTCCTCTGTTCCCTACTTTCCACCCTTTCCTCCCCCACCTGCATCCTCCCTGTCCCCTTTTCTCAGAAAATTAATTATTAAGCAGAACCGGAAAACTGTATGGGTCAGACATTATATTCAGTTCGTCATTTTTGAGTAAGCAATAAAGCCTATGTACATCACATCCCCAATTTCATTTCAGATGTTTAAGCATTTGACTTAGGCCTACCCCAACCAGCCTATGTCCTAACTTGAGTGAGGCTAGCCACAAGCATATGGCCTCTGACTTTGGACAGATAGACAGACAGACATTCTTTCTTATTGGTATAGATTGTATTTTGTAGTACTGTACTGTATTTAAATGTGTAAATGCAAGTTTCAAGAACAAACAAAACTTGGTGAACACTTCTCTTGCTGATGCATAGCGATGGATATGGTGATGGACAATCTTAAGCACAAGTAAGTAAATATTAAAAGAAAGCACTAAGCCCAGAAAGCTATATAGCACTGTCTCACAGAATGTGCTAGAGATCTTAGATATTATGCATGGTGCTTGTCCAAGAGCAGAAAGACATAAGATTAGTGATGTCAAAAGAAAGAGTCATCAAAAAAATTTGAAAGACTCAAAGGAACACTGGAAAAACTAAATTTCCAGTCATCCTGAAAATTAATACATTCTATTAGGTACACAACTGTTAGAGGTACAATACAGGTCTGATAGGTAGGTCTCTGTTCCATAAAGTGCTCTTGCATTAATCATGTGTGGCAGTTTGAGTGTAGTAGAGAAATGGTTTCCTCAGTGCTTTCATAAATATATGCTGCCTGAACCTTATTTAATGTTTTTCGTTTTCATTATATAGAACACTACAGTATCTCATTTCATGTACAAAAGTCATTGACACATTTGTAAAGGCATGTTTTAAAAAATTATTCCCTCTTAGTCATAATAAGACAATACAGAGTTTTGTAGTTGTTCTGATGTGAAATAATAATCATAAATAACATATTAGAACCACAAGTATCACCTATCTTTTACAATTGATGCTGAAGCTTTCATACAGAGGTAGTCTTGCTTGTCTCCCACATTTTGAAATTTACATATACCATGTGACCATATGTGCATTGGGCTTATATGTGATTCTTTGTTTTCCTGAGGGCGAGAGAGAGAGAGAGAGAGAGAGAGAGAGAGAGAGAGAGAGAGAGAGAGAGAGAGAGAGAGAGTGAGTGAGTGAGTGAGTGAGTGAGTGAGTAATTACCTAAGTGTAGTTACAGGATGAGAGCTACGCTCGTGTGTCCCGTCTTCCCAACACTCTTTGTCATATACGCTTTGAAACTACTGACGGTCTTGGCCTCCACCACCTTCTCACCTAACTTATTCCAACCGTCTACCACTCTGTCAAAGACTTTCTGACAGTCCAAGAAAATGCAGTCTGCCCACCCTTCTCTTTCCTGCCTAATTTGTGTTGCTTGGTCATAGAATTCTATTAGGCCTGTGAGGCACGATTTACCATCTTTGAACCCATGCTAGTGGTGTGTTACAAAGCTGTTTCCCTCCAGATGCTCTACGAGCCTTTTCCTCACAATCTTCTCAATCACCTTGCATGGTATACAAGTTAGGAAAACTGACCTGTAGTTCAGTGCCTCTTGCCTGTCACCCTTTTTGTAAATTGGGACTACATTAGCTGTCTTCCAGCTTTCCGGAAGGTCTTCCGTTTCCAGTGACCTGTTATACACCATAGAGAGTGGCACAATTAGTGCTTCTGCACCTTCTTTTAGAATCCATGGTGAGATTCTGTCAGGCCCAACAGCCTTTGACACATTCAGCTCCAACAGATTCCTTTTGACCCTCATCACTGGGTGAGGTAAAATTCCTCCAAGGTTATTTGGTTTGCCCTCCTCATTTAGTGCAGGGACCTCTCCTTGTTCTATTGTGAAGACCTCCCGGAATCTCTTGTTGAGTTCTTCACACACCTCTTTGTCGTTCTCTGTGTATCTGTTCTCCCCTTTTCCTCAGTTTCATCACTTGTTCCTTCACTGCTGTTTTCCTCCTCCTGATGTGCTGTGGAGCAGTTTTGGTTGGGTCTTAGCTTTACTCGCAATGTCATTTCATACTGTCTCTGCTTCTCTCCTCACTCTGATGTACTCATTTCTGGCCCTCTGGTATCTCTCCCTGCTCTCTGGTGTTTCTGTTGTTCCTGTAGTTTCGCCATGTTCTTTTACTTAATTGCTTCGCTGCCGCACATTCCTGGTTGAACCACGAATTCTTTTGTTGCTTTTCATTTTTCACTTTTGGACTGGGATAAACCTGTCTGCAGCCTCCTGACACTTCTGAGTGACAAATCCATCATATCCTGTACAGTCTTTCTTTGAGTTCTGTTTCCATGGTATTCCCATTAGGAAGTTCCTCATCTCGTCGTATTTTCCTCTTCGGTAATTTAGTCTTTTTCCTTCCAATCCCATCCTTGGATAGGTTATCCCTACTTCTACCAGATACTCAAATATCAACACTGTGGTCACTCATTCCTATGGGGCTTCATATTTGACTTCCCTTATTTCTGAGTCATTTAAGGTGAATATCAGTCGAGTCTAGCTAGTTCGTCATTTCCTCTCATTCTTGTGGGTCACATGACATGTTGGCTCAGAAAGTTCATTGTACTCACTTCCACTTCCAAAAGTTTAGATCTCTATGTGTCTTCACCTCCATGTGGGCCCCATTCTCCCAGTCTATCTTTCCATGTTGAAATCACCCATGATTAAGAGTCTGGATCCACTCCTGCAGGCAACTGAATCTGCTCTCTCTATTATGTTAATGGTAGCCATGTTGTTCTGTCGAACTCTTGTCTGGGTCTTCTGTCATTTAATGGGGTTGTAAATGACTGCCACTATTATCTTAGGTCCACCCATTGTCATATTTCCTGTTATGTAATCTCTGAATCCGTCGCAGCCCGGAATTTCCATCTCTTCAAAGCTCCAGTCCTTCCTAATCAGCAGAGCCACTCCTCCTCCTCCTCTCCTCTCTCTCTTTCCTTACTATATAAAAGTCCTTTGGAAACACAGCATTTGTTATGACTCCTGACAATTTTGTTTCTGTGAGTCCTATTACATCTGGG
>WNGS01164858.1:67296412-67309094 GCA_020271785.1 Procambarus virginalis
ACAAAGGCGGCGTATGGTGGCTCAGGAGGGCTCTTTGTAGCTGTGAAGCTGACCATAAGGGGTGGAGCGTAATGTGTTGTACTGTCAATAGGGGGGGTACTCTCGGGCGCATCGTGGGGTGGATCGGAGAGGATATTGTAGTTAGTTTTCTGGGGGTGTCGGATCAGGAACATCTGTATGGTGATAAAGATGGGTTACTAGTGGAACTGTCAGAATAAATATATGGTGGATCAGTAGGACGTTATAACAGCATTTTAACGTGCAGACCTTCAAGAATTTATACTGTATGTTAAATGACTAAATACCTCTTAGGAATTAAAAACATGTATATTTTAAGCGTACTTTAGGCTTCTCCGTTAATTTAAAAGTTGCATTATATTGTATGAGGCACTGAATGTCCCTTGAGCGCCGTCATTCACTTCTTGCATTGATTTGATATTTCGCGAGGAGTATCCCATTTAAACTCAGTAGTAGAGCAATAAACTGATACAACAGTAGCGTGTCAAGGAGATCATCATAAATAATCGGTAAATAAAAGGGCAGCTACCAGGACAAGGATTCTTTTTAATAAAAGAAAGTCCTAGATTCTCGCTTTTTTTTATTTTAAGGTATTCGCAATGCCTCTTTCTCACATCTAGACCACTATTTTCTTCTCACACACTTTTGTCCCCCACAAGTCCATCGTCGTCCCGTCTAGGAGTGTCATTTACCTTCTTTCTCTTCGCCTCTCACACTCTAAATGACTTTTGCCGGGCTGTGATGGATTTTCCCGCCATTCCTCCTCATCTAAGCCCACCGCCAGTTGGTACCACCCGAAACCATTACTTACTTTCCACTTAAAAACACCCACTACTTTTTTTAACTTTGTCTTGTTTATCAACAATCGTCAGATAAATCAGAAACCCGGGTGAGCTGCGAGTAGCCGCAGATTGACTGAATGTGGACTGTGAGAGTTGAGTTGGAACTAGAAGTGCGGTAATACGGGAATTGTAGGCAGCGTGGCCAGGGCAAGCCGGGGGTGATATTTCACGGCCCTGCACCATTCCCTTAATGATTGCGCTCAGCCTGGCAAAACCTGCCCACCGAGAGCTTACAACATTGGGACCCTTTATAAATGTGTACCAGGGTGGGTAGCCGCTAAGGCCCGCACCGGACAATAACAAGCATAATAATATTACAGATAATATTTAAACGCTCTTTGAACCCTTTACCACAATTGTATTATGTGCAAATTTCCCAAGACTTTATATAACATGTATATACATTGTTCATATATTAATATATCACCCTTTGTACATATGAATACCACACATTTTTATCTTAGTCAGCAAAGGACAAAACAACAAGTGATCTTGAAAAAAAGATGGAGGCAGAATGGGGGGGGGGGAGAGGCACACACTGGTACATGTACATTTATGTAGCTACACCCTTGACTATATTAGGGTTACATAGTGGAGTTAAAATCTAGCTATGGTAATACTGAATAAAATCTCCACCCCCCCCCCCCCCTCCCCTCGCGGACATGGTCAGTCATGTGGATCAGTAGCTTTTACTGGCAAACTTTGGGAGCATTACGAGGAAATCCTTAAGAACCACGAAGGAGAGTGAATAGAGTGATTGCAAAGCTCCAGGGACCTCATACCGGCAGATCTGAAGGGGCTACCTGCTTGATATCCTGCTGGATAGGGCTCTGGGAGGTTTCTTCTACTCCCCAAGCCCCGGCCAAGGCCAGGCTTGAGTTGTGACAGGTTTGGTCCACCAGGCTGTTGCTTGCAGCGGCCCGCAGAGCCCACCACAAGCCCGGTTGGTCTGGCACTCTTGAAGAAAATCTATCCATTTCTCTCTTGAAGATGTCAGACTTTCGTTCCCGGTAATATTTTCTTATGCTCACTGGGAGGATGTTGTAAACAACCGTGGATCTCGATGTTTATACCAAGTTGCTTCCTCACATTGTGCCTATGGCCACCTCCTGCTAAGTGACTGGATATCAATAATAGTAGTGTGCAAGCTTCATGCCCCAGTTCCTGGAGTGCTTAAGATTAGGAGTAGGCATCACCTGTAGCTGCCTGCGGGTGTACTGGTGCTAGTTCCAGTGCCGCTGTTCTGTTTGTGTGAGTTTAGATAGTCTTCATATGGATTATAAGGAAGGAGCCTCTCGTATGCACCATAGGTCCTTTTACCTCCATTCTTATGTTCTTATATTCCTTAAAGAGAAGCACATCTCTCCTAGCACAGCAGCAAAGTCTACGGTCTTCTATTGCCGCATTTACTTTATATTTCCACACTAAAAGTTCTTAGAAAAGTGAAAGTGAACTGTTTATTTAACCGAGGCACAACAAAATATGAGTGTAATAATATTCCTAGAACTGAAGACAGCAGAAGACAGAACAGACCAGACAGACAACAGCACAGACAGACAGACAGACAGACAGGACAGGAGCAGGCCAGGAGAGAGAGAGCAGGAGAGAGACAGGAGAGAGAGAGAGAGGAGAGAGAGAGAGAGAGAGAGATGAGAGACGGAGAGAGAGAGAGAGAGAGCGAGAGGAGGAGAGGAGAGAGAGAGAGAGAGAGAGTAGACGAGCTAGAGTAGAGAGAGAGAGAGAGACAGAGAGAGACAGGAGAGAGACAGAGAGAGACCAGAGACAGGAGTAGAGAGAGAGAAGAGAAAAAAAGAGAAAAAGAAACAAAGAAAAAAAAAAACGAACAGAGAGAGGGAAGAGAGAGACGGAGAGGAAGAGGAGAGAGAAGGAGAGAGAGAGAGGAAGAGAGAGGAGAGAGAGAGAGAGGAGAGAGGAGAGAGGGAGGAGAGAGAAAGAGACGAGGGGGGGTAACTACCGCACAAAGAACACTTCGCTTCCCTAAAACTTCCAATCCGTGAGCCAGCCAGTTTCTCCCCTCGGATAAAAATGCAAATCTTCACACGAAACTAATTTTCCATCAGACGAAGCGGGATCCATATAGCCTTCCCTTTCCACCACCTCGCTATTTTATCGCTGTAGCATCCTCCACCCTTCAATATATACAACCCATCCTCCTGTTTAGATAGTACTTTTTATAAGTATGAGCACCATAATACAAAGATTGCCGTTCTAAGCAATTAGTTAGAACTTTTACTATTCCTCTTATAAGAGTCGGAAAAAACTGAAGGTAAAGAAAAACTTACATCTTCCTAAGCCTAGTATTGCACACATGTACTATATTAGGCCTCAGTTATCGTGTATTAGGCTTAGGAAAGTTAGGTTAGGTTAGTTTGTATTTGCAACATAAGTAGAAAATAGTTTTCCGATTCCATCTCAATAGTGCCGTTTTCTACTTTCGTTGTACATCGTATATGTACTATGGTCTTCATCGATACAATAAGTACTACCAAAACAGGAGGCTGGGCTGATATAGACATGTACTCACTTATTTGTACTCAGCTATTTGTGCTTGCGGGGGTTGAGCTTTGGCTCTTTGGTCCCGTCTCTCAACTGTCAATCAACTGGTGTACAGATTCCTGAGCCTACTGGGCTCTATCATATCTACATTTGAAACTGTGTATGGAGTCACCTCCACCACATCACTGCCTAATGCATTCCATCCGTTTACTCTTGACAGTGAAAAAGTTCTTTCTAACGTCCCTGTGGCTCATTTGGGTACTCAGTTTCCACCTGTGGCCCCTTGTTTGCGTACCACCAGTGTTGAATAGTTTATCCTTCTCTACCCTGCTAATTCCCCTGAGGATTTTGTGGGTAGTGATCATGTCTCCCCTCACTTTCTCTGTCGTCCAGTGTCGTAAGGTGCATTTTCCGTAGCCTTTCCTCGTAACTCATGCCTCTTAGTTCTGGGACTAGTCTAGTGGCATACCTCTGACTTTTCCACCTTCGTCTTGTGCTTGACAAGGTACGGGCTCCATGCTGGGGCCGCATACTCTAGGATTGGTCTTACGTATGTGGTATACAAGATTCTGAATGATTCCTTACATAGGTGCCTGGAGGCTGTTCTGATATTAGCCAGCCTCGCATATGCCGCAGACGTAATTCTTTTTTATATGGGCTTCAGGAGACATCTTTGGTGTGATATCAATTCCTAGATCTTTCTCTCTGTCGTTTCATTAAGTACTTCATCTCCTATTCTGTATCCTGTGTCTGGCCTTCTGTTCCCACCGCCGAGTTTCATTACTTTGCATTTACTCGGGTTAAACTTTATCAGCCATTTGTTGGACCATTCATTCAGTCTGTCTAGGTCGTTCTGTAGCCTCCTACTATCATCCTTGTTTCAATCCTCCTCATAATTTTTGCATTAGCAGCAAACATTGAGAGAAACGAGTCTATAGCCTCTGGGAGATCATTTACATATATCAGAAACAGTATAGGTCCAAGAACTGACCCCACTACGGGAGTGTGTGTGTGTATATTATATATATATATATATAGATATATATATCATATATATATATATAATATATATATATATTAATATATATATATATATTGTGACGATAATCTCTTTCAAGAGAGGTTGAGCCTGCTCTTCCCTACATAAAGTTACTTACACATCTACAAGAATAAGATGCTACATTCAAGATACGTCTACCAGTAGCACAAAACGTTTTGACCAGGAGGCAAAACATAAAAACTACCCCTCTACTCCACTCCCTCCACGCCGGCTCGCCACCCGTCGTCAACCAGCAAACACCCTTCCCAGCCTGCCTGCTTCTGATTGGTGACCCGCCGACTGCACACTCGCACCTCTGCACCTCAGCGCCATCTACCTGAGTCGATGTCTGGGCCTGATCCAGCCATCATAGTCAGAATATCCTTGTGCTCTCAGCTGTGAACAACTGATACACGTCCTGTTTATCGGTGGAGGTTCTAAGCTAGCGCTCATATTCTCAGCACGTGTTATTGTCATTTTTGTCTTTATATTATTCTTAGAGTAACGTCGTTCCTGATCTTAGATTTGTTATATTTTTTGACTTGTTTGTTTGCACTGTACATAAGCCAAGGGATTCCTTTTGTTCATACTTTGTTTTCAGTATTAATTAAAGTTTCATTGTTCATACTATGTGTTTTGCGTGTCTTCCCTTACTTTACCACAGACAACAGCCACGCAGTCCTTTTTTTTTTTTTGTAAATGTGACAGGCATTGACACCAGCCATTAGGAAGACTGCCGAACATCTACACTCCTACATTTCCCGTCACAATATATATTAAATATATATATATATAATATATATATATATATATATATATATATATTAGTAGCCAGACTATATATGTATATAGTAGCCATATATTAGTATACCTAGTAGCCAGAACACAGTACTTGGCCTAAAGTGCAAGGTCCGATTTGCCTAATAAGTCAGGTTTTCATGAATTTATATATTTTTTCTATTTTTTTCTTATGAAATGATAAAGCTATATATTTCATTACATATGAGTTAATTTTGTTAAATTTGAGTTAAACTAACGTAGATATATGACCGAACCTAACCTACCTACCTAACCTATCTTAACCTAGCCTAAAATAATATAACTAAGTCAATAATTTATGTTCCTAGTATAAAATAATAATATTGAAATAAACCAAAGGGAAACAATTATGGAAAATAAAGCAAATCACTCGCCTATTAGGCAAATCGGGCCTTGCATAGTAGGCCGAGACGTGCGTTCTGGCTACTAGGTACGATATATATATATATATATATATATAATATTATATATTATATATTATATATAATATATATAAATATAGGACTGGAACTTGCGATGGAGATTCGGATACGCCAGACCTCATCTGTTCGCGTCGCCGGAGGGCAATTTTTATCAAAAATTGTTGGTGCGGCAGGAAACGTCGAAAACTTGGCCAAACTAGTGAGGATTTTGGTGTTGGTGAGAGAGGTGATGCTTGCTCCCCCCAGCAGCGACTCCCAGGCTCACCGGGCGTCACCATCAATGTCTCCTCTTTCTCCTTCCAGACACGCCACCAGGATGTGCAGCCGTGTCTGGAAGGTATACCCAGGTATACTCCAGGTATACTCCATGTATACTCTAGATATACCCCAGGTATACTCTAGATATACCCCAGGTATACTCTAGATATACCCCAGATATACTCAGATATACCCCAGTATACTCCAAATATACCCACAGGTATACTCCAGATATACCCAGGTATACTCCAGATATACTCGATATACTCCAGATATACTCCAAATATACCCACAGGTATACTTCAGATATACCCCAGGTATACTCCAGATATACCCCAGATATACCCCAGGTATACTCCAGATATACCCCAGATATACTCGATATACCCCAGGTATACTTCAGATATAACCCAGATATACTCCGGTATACTCCAGATATACTCCAGGTATACTCCATGTATACTCCAGGTACTCCAGATATACCCAGGTATACTCCAGATATACCCCAGGATACTCCAGATATACCCCAGGTATACTCCAGATATACTCCAAATACCCAAGGTATACTCCAGATATATCCCAGGTATACTCCAGATATACCCCAGGTATACTCCAGGTATACTCAGATATACCCCAGATATACCCCAAATATACTCCAGATATACCCCAAATATACTCCGATATACCCAGGTATACTCCAGACATACTCCAGATATACCCCAGATATACTCCAGATATACCCCAGGTATACTCAGATATACCCCAGGTATACTCCAGATATATTCCAGGTATACCTCAGATATACCCCAGGTATACCTCAGGTATACCTCAGATATACCCCCAGGTATACCTCAGATATACCCCAGGTATACTCCAGGTATACTCCAGATATACCCCAGATATATCCCAGGTATACTTCAGATATACCCCAGGTCTACTCCAGATTTACTCCAGATATACCCCAGGTATACCTCAGATATACCCCAGGTATACCTCAGATATACCCCAGGTATACTCCAGATATACCCCAGGTATACTCCAGATATACCCAGGTATACTCCAGATATACCCCAGGTATACTCCAGATATACCCCAGGTATACTCCAGATATATCCCAGGTATACTCCAGATATACTACAGATATACCCCCAGGTATACTACAGATATACCCCCAGGTATATACTACAGATATACCCCAGGTATACTACAGATATACCCCCAGGTATACTCCAGACATACCCCAGATATACTCCAGATATATCCCAGGTATACTCCAGATATATCCCAGGTATACTCCAGATATACTTCATATATACTCCAGATATACTATATATACCCCAGGTATACTCCAGATATACCCAGGTATACTCCAGATATACCCCAGGTATAATCCAGATATACCCCAGGTATACTCCAGATATACTCCAGGTATACTCCAGATATACCCCAGGTATACTCCAGGTATACTCCAGATATACTCCAGATACACTCCAGGTATATTACAGATATACTCCAGGTATACTCCAGATATACTCCATGTATACTCCAGATATACCCCAGGTATACTCCAGATATACCCCAGGTATACTCCAGATATACTCCAGATACACTCCAGATATACTCCAGGTATATTACAGATATACTCCAGATATACCCCAGGTATACTCCAGATATACTCCAGATACACTCCAGATATACTCCAGATATACCCCAGGTATACTCCAGATATACTCCAGATATACTCCAGGTATATTACAGATATACTCCAGATATACCCCAGATATACTCCAGGTATACTCCAGGTATACCCCAGATATACCCCAGATATACTCCAGGTATACCCCAGATATACCCCAGATATACTCCAGGTATACCCCAGATATACCCCAGATATACTCCAGGTATACCCCAGGTATACTCCAGATATACTCCAGGTATA
The DNA here is from genome assembly GCA_020271785.1 of Procambarus virginalis. NCBI lineage: Eukaryota > Metazoa > Arthropoda > Malacostraca > Decapoda > Cambaridae > Procambarus > Procambarus virginalis. The sequence goes on from WNGS01164858.1 coordinate 67,304,267, forward strand.
CTCCAGATATACTCCAGGTATACCCCAGATATGTATTCCCATGTCATGTCGGAAGTCTCACGTGTCACCGTACAAGCATAATACAATAATTACAATTACAACGCAAACACTGACACATAATTGAAGTTGTAATTAAATGAAAAATAATTAAAGATTAAAGCTTTTGACAATGCGATATACTTTTGTAAGTGTAGTTTGGAGCACTTCATTACTCGAAGGACCTGTCGAGCATCGAAGAGCACACGAGGTTAATCTTAACCCAGAATGTTGAACACTGGTGAATATAACCAGTGACAACAGTTGTACGGTGAATATAACCAGTGACAACAGTTGTACGGTGAATATAACCAGTGACAACAGTTGTACGGTGAATATAACCAGTGACAACAGTTGTACGGTGAATATAACCAGTGACAACAGTTGTACGGTGAATATAACCAGTGACAACAGTTGTACGGTGAATATAACCAGTGACAACAGTTGTACGGTGAATATAACCAGTGACAACAGTTGTACGGTGAATATAACCAGTGACAACAGTTGTACGGTGAATATAACCAGTGACAACAGTTGTACGGTGAATATAACCAGTGACAACAGTTGTACGGTGAATATAACCAGTGACAACAGTTGTACGGTGAATATAACCAGTGACAACAGTTGTGCGGTGAATATAACCAGTGACAACAGTTGTGCGGTGAATATAACCAGTGACAACAGTTGTACGGTGAATATAACGAGCGAGATAACAGCTGTGGAGTGAATATAACGAGTGGCCAAAGCAGCTGTTGGACGGGGGGAATATATCGAGGAACAAGCAGCTGTGGGGGGAGGTATGAATGTTGGGAGCTGTGGTGCCCTCCAACGATCTCCAGGGCAGGCCAGGGATCTCCAGGGCAGGCTAGGGATCTCCAGGGCAGGCTAGGGATCTCCAGGGCAAGCCAGGGATCTCCAGGGCAGGCTAGGGATCTCCAGTGCAGGCCAGGGATCTCCAGGGCAGGCCAGGGATCTCCAGGGCAGGCCAGGGATCTCCAGGGCAGGGCAGGGATCTCCAGGGCAGGCCAGGGATCTCCAGGGCAGGGCAGGGATCTCCAGGGCAGGCCAGGGATCTCCAGGGCAGGGCAGGGATCTCCAGGGCAGGCTAGGGATCTCCAGGGCAGGCCAGGGATCTCCAGGGCAGGCTAGGGATCTCCAGGGCAAGCTAGGGATCTCCAGGGCAAGCCAGGGATCTCCAGGGCAGGCCAGGGATCTCCAGGGCAGGCCAGGGATCTCCAGGGCAGGCCAGGGATCTCCAGGGCAAGCCAGGGATCTCCAGGGCAGGCCAGGGATCTCCAGGGCAGGCCAGGGATCTCCAGGGCAGGCCAGGGATCTCCAGGGCAGGCTACGGATCTCCAGGGCAGGCCAGGGATCTCCAGGGCAGGCCAGGGATCTCCAGGGCAGGCCAGGGATCTCCAGGGCAGGCCAGGGATCTCCAGGGCAGGCCAGGGATCTCCAGGGCAGGCCAGGGATCTCCAGGGCAGGCCAGGGATCTCCAGGGCAGGCCAGGGATCTCCAGGGCAAGCCAGGGATCTCCAGGGCAGGGCAGGGATCTCCAGGGCAGGCCAGGAATCTCCAGGGCAGGGCAGGGATCTCCAGGGCAGGCCAGGGATCTCCAGGGCAGGGCAGGGATCTCCAGGGCAGGCCAGGGATCTCCAGGGCAGGGCAGGGATCTCCAGGGCAGGGCAGGGATCTCCAGGGCAGGGCAGGGTATCACACCTACAGAGATTCTGTGGTTTAATAATATGTAGTTGCAGAGCACACATGTGAAGGCCGGCGTTATAACTGCCATACCGTACACAAGAGTGCACGAATGCAAAGAGGACAAATTGCACAGATTCGAGATGAGGAAGTTTCAACTGAAGGAGCGGAAAATGATACCCAGATGAGAATGTCACATCTGGGAGTGAAAGTGATGGAAAATGATCTGCATGGCCAGGGCGAGGGAGGGAGGGTAGAGGTAGAGACCGAGGAAGGGAAGAGTGCACCTACCTTTGCTCTGGCCGGTGACCTTGTCTCGAAGGACGTTTATCTGGTAGACCTCTCCGTACTCCTCGAACATCTTACGGAGGTCGTTCTCGTCCATGGAGCGGGGGATCTGGCCCACGAACATTTTGATGGCGTCTGAGTCTGGTTCCCGGTGCACGCTATTCATCCCCCTGCAACAGGAGGATATCACTGACACCTTCTGACGTATCAGCTACAGTATCTTATACAATCATTTTATACCTGCCATGTCAGCCATCTCCTACAATACTGCACAATGAACTAATGCAATCTCCTCCTAAAGAGAGTGCATATAACAATAGACAATTGTATTAAAGAATGATATGACTGTATAAGGTATATCACTGTCAGTCCATGATAAACAGTACCCATAATGAATATGAATGGCAATGCGAAACATGGACTATTTTACCCAAAAAATTATGTTTTGTACACAATCTTCTAGAGGGCACGAGAAAAGTCAACAATCAAATCTAAATTTTCTAAGTCCTAGTATAATATATATTATATATATATTATATATATATATATATATATATATATATATATATATATATATATATATATATATACACTGATTCTTTTTGTATTTACAAGTGAGCGTAGAATTAAACCCGTACAAAACACAACAGGAGTAAGCAGGTAGTGTTGGAGGACCCAGAGGGGTGAGGGAGGGGCAGGGACTAGGGGGGGGGGGATAACAGCCTCTGAGAACCCGCCCTCCCCCCCCCCCTACCACCGCCACCATCACCATCACCATCCATCATGCTAATGATGACATTATGTTAGAGCTAGAGCATACATACCACGCCCGCCTGCCCGCTTGGCCGCGCGCAGGCACACGTACGCATGCACGCACGCACACGCAAGCATGGGAAGTCATTGCATTAATCTAAGACCGTACGGAAGGCGGGGCTAGGCGCCTAGCTCCACCCTGCAAACACATTTAGGTGAGTACGCTCAAACACACATGCAGTTTACTAGCGCCCCCCCCTCCCTCCCTCTCCCTCCTCTCTCTCTCTCTCTTCCCTCTCTCTCTCTCTCTCTCTCTCTCTCTCTCTCTCTCTCTCTCTCCCACATATTTCAGATTTTTGGTGTGATGGACCCAGGAAGGACAAGCGACCATCCTACCGAGCTGAGGGAGCACAAGGACCCTTCAGGTCTCTACCTCTGAGGGTGAACCCCTCCTTAGGAACGACGCAAGTCTTCACTTCACAATGATTACAAGATATAATGAGCTTAACAACACCGACTCCTTACATCTTTGTTTTGAATTTTGAGAATAATACTACTATCTTAGGCAATCTTTTATCTTGAGATGATATCGGGGCTAGCGTCTTCGCGGCCCGGTCCTCGACCAGGCCTCCTTTTTGTTACACACCCCCAGGAAGTAGCCCGTAGCAGCTGTCTCACTCCCAGGTACCTATTTACTGCTAGGTAACAGGGGCATCAGGTTAAAGAAAACATTTTGTCCATTTGTCTCCGCCTCCACCGGGGATCGAACCCGGAACCTCAGGACTACGAATCCGAAGCGCTGTCCACCCAGCTGTCAGGCGCCCTATGACGATATGAGGTGTGCAGCAGCCACGGCCAACCACGCTCCCAGGATGTTCTGATTACAATACATGTCTTCCAGACTCTTCCTCCCATCAGCGTTACAACTGTTAGACCAAATTATCAACGGTATGAATAATGTGATGACGCCCGAGACGTTATGAAGATGTCTCAAGCAAGAGTTCACTCCACGTAAGACTCGACTAAATCTAATTCTACTCTTAAGGCTCTCGATCAAGTTCCTTACTCCTCATAAGGCTCTTGATCATGCCTCTCTACACCTGGTGAAGCCCTCGACCAAGGCTCTTACTCCTCGTGAGGCCCTCGACCAAGACTCTACTCTTCGTGAGGCCCTCGACCAAGACTCCTCGTGAGGCCCTCGACCAAGATTCTTACTCTCGTGAGGCCCTCGACCAAGACTCTTACTCCTCGTGAGGCCTCGACCAAGACTCTACACTTGTGAGGCCCCGAAAAGACTCTTACACCCTGGTGAGGCCCTCGACAAGATCTTACTCTCGTGAGGCCCTCGACCAAGACTCTTACTCCTCGTGAGGCCCTCGACCAAGGACTCTTACTCCTCGTGAGGCCCTCGTCCAAGACGATCTACTCCTCGTGAGGCCCTCGACCAAGACTCTTACTCCTCGTGAGGCCCTCGACCAAGACTCTTACTCCTCGTGAGGCCCTCGACCAAGACTCTTACTCCTCGTGAGGCCCTCGACAAGACTCTTACTCCTCGTGAGGCCCTCGACCAAGGCTCTTACTCATGCGTAATCCCATCATAAGACATCCGGAGAGCGCCACCAGGACACCGACGCGCCGGTCCTTCGCGCCAAAATCATCACCCGCCAGTTGCCGTACCAGGAGTCACGTCCTGAGAGTGATGCCAAGGAGGCTTATGAGACGTCGTACTTCACTTTGATTTCCTCCTCCTCCGGCTGCTGCTTCTTTTTATCTCCTCCATCCGTTACCCTCTTCCGCTCCCTCCCACTCCCCCCCCCCCCAATGCCTTCCCAGAATCGGAATCCAATACGCGGGCAACGGGAAGGCCCCACTAACGGCCTGTTCCTTGCATCTCTTCCACCACTCCAACACCCACAATTTCCGGCGGGTGAACCCATCATCCACCCGAGCCACCCGTCACCCCCCCCCCCTACACCACCATCACCCATTTACCCTCCTCTTTACCTACCCTATTAGGTGAGTACATTAGGCGAGTATCCCCTCTACTCTC
>WNGS01164858.1:67328666-67344559 GCA_020271785.1 Procambarus virginalis
TTGGTGCCTTCTTTGATAATTACTTACTTCGCAAGCACACCTGCGACCCTTTGCAAGCACTCCTGCACAAAGAATACTGTAATTTGTTCATTTATCGGTCAAAATTGCAGTTTTTATAATTTAAATTATCACCTTTTAATAGATTTCAAAAGCACAAAAGAAACACGAATGCAGCTGTGTTTCCCTAAGTGCAAAGAGCTGAAAAACACTGACAATACCGAGTCAGTATTTAGTTTTGCTAAGTATGAGTCACCTGAAATTGTTGTCAACGGAATTTCAGGAAAGATTTTGTGATTTCTCATCTTTTAAACGCCACTTTGCATTATTCTCAGCACCATTCACCTTTCATATTGCCAAACTGAAGAAAGCCTGCAGATAGAACTATTAGAAATGCAGTCGGATTCTACACTCGAGCAAAGTATCTTCAAGTGGGGATACCTGGTTCTTTTTTGTACCTTCCTGAAAGTTTAAAAACTTCAGAAAGTTCTCCCTGTGTGCGCGAAGTTATTTTCTTCATGAAATCAACAAAAACTTCTCAGAGAACAAGGCTGACTGATCAACACTTGTCATTTCTGATCAAAGTGGGAGCAGCATAGACATGACAAATTTGCCATTAAAAAGAGGTCAAGCATCAGGACAAAACACTACAAATTATTGAATAGTCGTAAATAAATGTTCATTTTGAATTGTTGTAATTTTTGTTCATTGTATTTGTTGCTGTTGCATGGAACTATGTTGCCGTTTAAAATTTCCTTTTTTTTCTTTTGTTTAAACTACTTCATTACTTTGCACTCATGAATGTGGCTAGCCGCTAACCCATTTGTATGCACATTGTATGTTTCTAAGTTTAAGAAATAAAAATGTTCTGCAATAATTTTTATTAAATGACTTCAATTAGTTGTGGTGTGTGGCCCTCGTGACAACACAAATGTGGCCTATATGGCCCTCTGGGGACCCTGAGTTGTGGTGTGTGGCCCTCATGGCAACACACATGTGACCCATATGGCCCTCTGGGGACCCTGAGTTGGACATGTCAGCTGTAGTGGCCAAGGAGGCAGTAGTGTCCGTTCTTACGCATGGTCAGAACGTGGGTGCTGACTGCACGGTATCTTGATAACAACCACTGATTTTTATCTTGCGTTTAACCAATTAGTTTTCATTAAATTTTATTGTTATGGTTATACAACTCTGAGGCGTGTTGGGTTGTTCCACTGTTATCTTAATGAGCTGTCTGAGGGAGTGTGCTGTGGCTGTGGGTGTGACACAGTATAAAATACATCCGGGGGGCAAGGATAGGCCCAGGATGTGGCCTTCACTTTAACTCCAGGCAAGACCTGTTTACTGAAACCCAAAGATTTTATGAATGTTTACTACTGATCAGCTGTTGCCAACCTCGTTGTTATAGCGCCAGAAATTATGCCTCATTCCGTCAATGAAATCAGGTTGTTGACGAGTGTGACCCCTAAATACCAATCGTGACGAATACCTGCGTTTAATGTACCTCTAGGAACTGTCTTTTGCCTAAATAATGGTCACTTTGAGATTACTAGATATAAGTACCTTGTTGTTCAATGTGTCAGTAACCAAGTTTGCAAGAGGGGGTCAGAGTGAATCGAAGATTATTGGGAACTCTATTGTTAGAGTGAGCTTAAGTTGTTGTTGTTGTTATAGATTCAGCCACTCGGAACAAGTTCCAAGTAGCACGGGCTATGGTGAGCCCGTTACTTACCTGGCACAGGAGCGGGGCAAGTAGCACGGGCTATGGTGAGCCCGTTACTTACCTGGCACAGGAGCGGGGCAAGTAGCACGGGCTATGGTGAGCCCGTTACTTACCTGGCACAGGAGCGGGGCAAGTAGCACGGGCTACGGTGAGCCCGTAGTGGACTTACCTGGCACGGAAGCGCCAGGTAAGTCCTGCTTGTTTTAAGGTGTCGGATGTACACTGGGTCTACCGGGATCTAGCTGGCCGACCCCGGGTCATCCATCTTTCACATTTTCCCTGCCGGTCGTCCTGGGCAGCCCCGTCGCCTCATCATTGTTACACTAATGAGATTATTTATTGCAAACTTTTAACTTGCGAATCTCAAATTTCAATATTGTCCTGGAATTTGCCAGCAGTGTTTTTATCACTTTCTAACGAGTATTTCCGAGTTGCTGTAACGGGAGGAGTGAGTGGGAAGAATCGTGCGGAATTCGAATCCTGTATTTTTCGCACGATTCGAAATACATAGAGGAGGCCTGGTTGACGACCGGGCCGCGGGGACGCTAAGCCCCGGAAGCACCTCAAGGTAAGGTACTTACCCTGCACTGTTCTGGTGGCAGCGATGGGGAGTAGTTGACGATGACAGCTTGTTACAAGGGCACAGCAATGTAACGACCGGTAACAACCAGCTGACAGTTTACCAGCGCCTCTCCGTCGCCCTACGCTAGGAACGTAGGCAACGGAGAAAGAACAACGTACCAGATGAACCAACTGTCGGTGGTGGCATTGGTTGTTACCTCTGCACCTGCAGGCTTCCAGAGTGCATGGGGGGGGGGGGGGGAGTGGCCGCGAAAGTACCAAGTAGCACGGGCTATGGTGATCCCGTAGTGGATTTACCTGGCACAGGAGCGGGGCTGTAACGGGTGGCTGGGCCTCTCTATGTTTATATAATTGAGGGAGGGTGTGTTTAGTCACGGGTCTTGTGTACGGTGTGTGGGGGGGGGGGTGAGGCGGGGTGTGGGGGGGGTGACGGGGAGTGGGGGGGGGGGTGACGGGGAGTGGGGGGGGTGACGGGGTGTGTGGGGGGTGAGACCGTGTGTGGGAGCGACCACTCCCGCTCACACACTGGGTCTAGACATAATAATAATCAGTCGATTAGGCAGCGTCTGGGATGCTCGCAGACGCAGGTTCGAATCCTCGTCACGGCCCTTGTAGATTTGTTCTGGGTCTAGACAGTGGGAACTAGAGAAGTAGGTAGATGGGTTTGATAATAAACATGGCACCTTTTGTAAAATACTGTGCCTTCACACAGGCACCTTTTGTAAATACTGTGCCTTCACACAGGCACCTTTTGTAAAATACTGTGCCTTCACACAGGCACCTTTTGTAAAATACTGTGCCTTCACACAGGCACCTTTTGTATAATACTGTGCCTTCACACAGGCACCTTTTGTATAATACTGTGCCTTCACACAGGCACCTTTTGTATAATACTGTGCCTTCACACAGGCACCTTTTGTAAAATACTGTGCCTTCACACAGGCACCTTTTGTAAAATACTGTGCCTTCACACAGGCACCTTTTGTATAATACTGTGCCTTCACACAGGCACCTTTTGTAAAATACTGTGCCTTCACACAGGCACCTTTTGTATAATACTGTGCCTTCACACAGGCACCTTTTGTATAATACTGTGCCTTCACATAGGCACCTTTTGTATAATACTGTGCCTTCACACAGGCACCTTTGTATAATACTGTGCCTTCACACAGGCACCTTTTGTATAAAACAAAAGGCGAATAATACCTCCGCCTTTTGTATAATACTGTGCCTGTGGTGTGCCACAGCTCACATGTTGGCCTCCTGCCACTGGCCACCACCTCATTAGGTAAGTCATGTAGGACACCTCACAAATCCTGTCAGATAACAATTAACAATGTCCACTATTAAGACAAGTACTCAGTTTACAGTGTTAAATATGCTATCTGTAAGTATCTTCACCTCGAGAATATGTCTTTATTCAGTTATCAGTTGTCTAGCCATTGCGGTGTCCATTGTGTACATTGGACCCTGGTTCGAGTCCCGTATTATTCTGCTAAACGAGCGGTATCATTAGACATGGAGGGAGTTGTTAAGAGTGGTGATGGAGGTGGGTGTTGTGTGACACACACACACACCAGATATTGACACACCTCCTCTCCTGCCTAGCTTGAGTTACCTCATCCCTTTGTGTGTATTTTACATCAATAAACTTATTTCAATTTCAATTTCAATTTCCTCTCCTGCCTGTTATTACCCCTGGCTGGCCTCTCTTATAATTGTGGGACGCTGGGTACACGGTGCAGTATGGCATGTTGGGGGGTGTGTGTACTCGCTTATTTGTGCCTGCACGATCGAGCTCTAGCTCTTGGCCCACCACACACACACACACGCATCCCCAGGATGAAACCCCATAGCAACTGTCTTACTTCCAGTTACCTTTTTACTGATGCCTTGCGGTTATTTTGCGATGATTTTGGGGCTTAGTGTCCCCCCGCGGCCCGGTGGTCGATCAGGCTTCCTCGTTGATGGACTGGTCAGCAGGCTGTTGGAAGCGGGTGCTCGCAGCCTGATGTATGAATCGCAGCCTGGTTGATCAGGTATCCGGCGGCCGATAGGTGAACAGAGGCATCAGGTGAAACAAATAATGCCCATTTGTTTCTGCCTCGGCCATACATCGAACCCGAGCCCTTTAAACTACTTACTAGTGCTTGTCCGTCCTCTCATCTAATACACGTGATGGTAGAGTGCTTGTATGAGGCTATCACTATGAGATTCTCTCTCTCTCTCTCTCTCTCTCTCTCTCTCTCTCTCTCTCTCTCTCTCTCTCTCTCTCTCTCTCTCTCTTTCTTTCTTTTTTACTACTCTCATAAGTCTGCTCCTTTTCTTCTCTCCCTTCTCTTTCTCTTCCTGCTAACCCTTCTTGCTGCTCTTCCCTCCCTTATCTCTATTTGCTGCTGCTGCTTCTCTTCCTGCCCCTCCTCCTGGTGCTGCTCCCCCCCCGGGCCTATCAGCGTACCGTCATCCCGGTATATTAATTTATTAAGACAGAACGAAGACGTACCGTTCTGTGTATAAAACTCGCTTCTTTTGGCGTGCGTCAACGAGTATATGAGGAAGGAGGCGACGCTGCGTACCTCAGGCATCACCCTCACCGTGGCACTCACTCTCTTACGCACGTTACTACGCACCGCCAGGCACTACCTTCACCGTGGCACTGTCTTACGCACGTTACTACGCACCGCCAGGCACTACCTTCACCGTGGCACTGTCTTACGTACGTTACTACTATTACCACACCCGGAGAGGGTTCTAAGAATTCTTCTCGAGCCCGCCTGAGGCCAGGCTCGTCATTCTCAATTTATGGCAACTCTCAATTTATGGCAACATATATGACGTGGCTGCTTATCCATTGCATAAACAAGCTGCAACTGTAATTCCCACGACCCGGGGGAGAGGATAAGAGTGGAGCTAATTGATTATTGTAGCCAAGTGCCGGCTTTCCTTAGCGGTCTCCGCGCCGCNTTCTCTCTCTCTTTCTCTTTCTCGCGCGCGCGCACGCACGCACACACACGGCCTGGTAGCCTGGTGGATAGCGCACAGGGCTCGTAATTCTGTGGCCCGGGTTCGATTCCCGGACCAGGCAGAAACAAATGGGCAAAGTTTCTTTTACCCTGAATGGCCCTGTTACCTAGCAGTAAATAGGTACCTGGGAGTTAGTCAGCTGTCACGAGCTGCTTTCTGGTGTGTGTGTGTGTGGTGGGGGGGGGGGAGGATGGAAGTAGGTTGACAGTTGAGAGGCGGGCCGAAAGAGGAAAGCTCAACCCCCGCAAACACAACTATGTGAATACACACACACACACACACACACACACACACACACACACACACACACACACACACACACACACACACACACACACACACACACACACACGGGCGTACATCTGCTAGAGGAGGCAATTTGTGCTGGCCAGTATGTTTGCATTCAATTAGTTTGACACTTGCAACATTGGACGTAAGCCGCCGCCCCCCCTCGTCATACGTCTCTGTTTATCACACTTTCTTTCCCGTCCTAATAGTCCTCGTGTTTATCCTGTTTATGTTGTCCATCGTTAGTTTGTCCTGATCCACTTTATTGTTCCCTTTAACAGGTCTCTTTATCTCCTTTTCTTGGTCTCTTTCATGTGTTCTTCCCATTTCATTTTTTATCACTGTCATCGTCTCTTTAATGCACTCTTGTTATGTAAACAAGTCTTCTAACTACCCCTCCCCCCCCTGATATGATGGTGTTGCATGAGGTGTTGCAGTGATGAGTATCAGACAGTGACGGACAGTCTGATCTAGTCAACACCATCGACTCGTCAGAAGCCAAGCAGAAGGCAGATATTGTATGCTCAAACATAGAGTAAATAACCCATTAACCTTGCGTTAATCTCCTGAGGTGCTTTAAACATCTCAAAAGTTTGCTTGATGCTTAGATTTCACAGGTGGCAAGAATGATATTGTTAATGATGGTTGTACCTTGCTGAGTCGTTAGGTGGATCAGTGGCTTGAGTTCCAGCTGGCCTCAACCAGGTCGTGGGTGAGGAAGAGTTATTGTTTACCTTTTGGGGGGTGTATAGGAAGCCCCATTGGAAATATAGAAACACTGTAGGTTGACCTATGTTTGTTTTCTATAATTCTTATAAATGTAAAACACATTTGTATGTTTTACTGTATAAAGTGTCATATACTATACAATATATATTGAATCGGATAAAAATGATTAGTGAAAATTAAAAGACGGTGGAATATTAATATATATATCTTGACAGGAATACAACTCTCACTTTGGTGGTATCCTTAGACAGAGTTACCCTGGAATGAGGTCATTTCTTCCTACATAAGTCGTTAAGAGTTGATACTTTCTCTTTATTGATATCCTAGGGTACTTCTCTTGACTTTACACCTGTATTTTGACACACACACACACACACACACACACACACACACACACACACACACACACACACTCACACTCACACTCACACTCACACTCACACACTCAAAGAGCCAGAGGCTCTTTTTCTGGCTCTGGTTCTGGCTCTTTTTGCCCAAAGAGCCAGAGCTCAACCCTCGCAAGCACAATTAGATGAGTACACACACACAACTTTAAGACGAGTCAGCAGCTTAGACCTCTGTCAGCGTGAAACTTTCGTGATAATTCCAGTTAAACGTGAATTCTTTACACAAAGAGCTAGTCTTGCGTTCAGATGGTGGGGGGGGGGGGGTGATGGTTGGTGCGTTTGTGTATTTACCTTGATGAGCGTGCTGGGTTGAGCATCAAATCCTAACATATTTGAATACGTAAAGTTGGTGGGGGAAGGGGATTTTTTGGTTGTGCGGTGGATGTGACGGTTGGGGATGTAATAGTGGTGGGGGAATTTGATGTAATGGGTGTGGGGGGATATTGTGAGGGTCCGCGATGTGTTAGTGTAGATGGGTGATTGTGGGGGATGTCTTGGGGGGGATATTGTGTGAGTGGGGGTGGTGGCAGGGTACACCCAAGAGCTGCCAAGTCATGAGCAAGTGTTACGGACGCAGACTACTATAAATTAACGAACGAATGGTCTGGAACAACACGGTGGCTCACGCTGGTATAGTTAGAGAGCGGCGGGTTAAGGTAAACACTTGCTAATGGTGTCTCTTTTGGAATCCCTTCGGCCCCCCCCCCCTCGCTTTTCCCCCACTTAACACCCATATTATTGAACTTCCAGCGCTAGCCTCCACCCATTATTGGACTTTCCTGTAGCAGCCAGCACCCACAGTTGAACTTTTCTGGCGGGAAGGCACCACATTTAGACATTTCTTTGGAGTCTGCACCCACTCTAGAACTTTTCTGGGAAGCCTGCACCCTCAGTTGAACTTTCCTGCATAGTCCGCGCCACCCTTGTTGACAAGAACCCTTACGCTCGTCAGCAGGCGAAACAAAAGGTTAAAATATTTATGATCTTGTTGGTTTTGCAAACAGATGTGGAACTTCCCGTGCTGGGGGGGGGGGGGGCAGAGGCTCTCTCGAGTGTCAAAGCACCAAAGAAAACACTTTTTGGTGACATTTTTAGTCGCCACTTGAGTTCTGGCAGTGATGGCCAGTGACGCGTGCCACCGGCCAAGTTCTGATGGTACTGCCTTTAGTGCCTCGGTGTTGGCACCGACCGTGTCGTTATTGGCACCAGAGTACGGTTATAGCAGTGCTGGGAAAGGGAGATGGGGGGGGGGGAGCGGGACGGCTAGGAAGGAAGACATATAAAAAAAGAATGGTGGGAGGGGGGGTGGGATATAAGGCAGAGGCAATTGGGGAAGGTATATGTGGTAGTGAAAGTAGGACTGGTTATGTGATGGGCGGAGACACACACACACACACACACACACACACACACACACACACACACACACACACACACACACACACACGCACGCACGCACGCACGCACATGGTGTGTGTGTGTGTATTCACCTAGTTGTGTTTGCGGGGGTTGAGCTGTGCTCTTTCGGCCCGCCTCTCAACTGTCAATCAACTGTTTACTAACTACTTTTTTTCCCCTACACCACACACACCCAGGAAGCAGCCCGTGACAGCTGACTAACTCCCAGGTACCTATTTACTGCTAGGTAACAGGGGCATTCAGGGTGAAAGAAACTTTGCCCATTTGTTTCTGCCTCGTGCGGGAATCGAACCCGCGCGCTATCCACCAGGCTACGAGGCCCCTCTGTGTGTGTGTGTGTGTGTGTGTGTGTGTGTGTGTGTGTGTGTGTGTGTGTGTGTGTGTGTGTGTGTGTGTGTGTGTAGGTGTGTGTGTTCACCAAGTTGTGCTTGCGGAGGGTGTTGAACTCTGCTCTTTCGGCCCGCCTCTCAACCGTCAATCAATCAACTGTTACTAAATACTATTCACCCCCCCCCCACACACACACACCACACCCCAGGAAGCAGCCCGTAGCAGCTGTCTAACTTCCAGGTACCTATTTACTGCTAGGTAACGGGCATCAGAGTGAAGGAAACTGCCCATTTGTTTTTTCGGCGGTGCCGGGGGATCGAACCCCGGTCCCTAGGTCCACGAGTCTAGAGGGCTGTCCACTCAGCCACCACCTCCCAACACTCTTGTGTGTGTGTGTGTGTTGTGTGTGCGTGTGTGTGTGTGTGTGTGTGTTTTCACCTAGTTGTGCTTGCGGGGGTTGAGCTCTGGCTTTTGGTCCCGCCTCTCAACTGTCAATCAACTGGTGTACAGATTCCTGAGCCTATTGGGCTCTATCGTATCTACACTTGAAACTGTGTATGGAGTCAGCCTCCACCACATCACTTCCTAATGCATTCCATTTGGCAACCACTCTGACACTAAAAAAGTTCTTTCTAATATCTCTGTGGCTCATTTGGGCACTCAGTTTCCACCTGTGTACCCTAGTGCGTGTGCCCCTTGTGTTAAATAGCCTGTCTTTATCTACCCTATCAATTCTCTTGAGAATCTTGAATGTGGTGATCATGTCCCCCCTATCTCTTCTGTCTTCCAGCAGAGTGAGGTTTAATTCCCGTAGTCTCTCCTTGTAACTCATACCTCTCAGCTCGGGTACTAGTCTGGTGGCAAACCTTTGAACTTTTTCCAGTTTAGTCTTATCCTTAACTAGATATGGACTCCATGCTGGGGCTGCATACTCCAGGATTGGCCTGACATATGTGGTATACAAAGTTCTGAATGATTCCTTACACAAGTTTCTGAATGCCGTTCTTATGTTGGCCAGCCTGGCATATGCCGCTGATGTTATCCTCTTGATATGGGCTGCAGGGGACAGGTCTGGCGTGATATCAACCCCCAGGTCTTTCTCTCTCGCTGACACTTGAAGTATTTCATCTCCCAGATGATACCTTGTATCTGGCCTCCTGCTCCCTACACCTATCTTCATTACATTACATTTGCTTGGGTTAAGCTCTAACAACCATTTGTTCGACCATTCCTTCAGCTTGTCTTGGTCTTCTTGAAGCCTCAAGCAGTTCTCCTCTGTCTAAATCCTTCTCATAATTAACTCATAATCTCATAATGTTTGTGTGTGTGTTCCCGCACACACGCAAGGTGGGGGGGGGGGCCTCGCGGCTGAGTGGACAGCGCTCTGGTGTCGTAGTCCTAAGGACCCGGGTTCGATCTCCAGCAGAGGCAGAAACAAATGGGAAGAGTTTCTGTCACCCTGATGGAGTTAAACAGCTGCTATGAGCTGCTTCCTTGGGATGTGTGCGCGCGTGTGTGTAAGAGAAATATATGTAGTAGATATACTAGAGGAAAAATAAATTGGTTAGAAAGGCGGGATCCAAGAGCTAATAACTCGATTCTGCAGATACAAGCAGTAAATAACAAATGGTAAATACCCACACATGGTGGGGGGAATCCTCATTCAAGGTGGACAAGAAACGTGGGGAGCGAAATTAGTGGAAGTTGTAGAAAGAAACTTCTTAACACAACATGTAAAGGAGGACACAAGAGAAAGGGGAGGAGATACACCAAGCCTACTGGACTTGATTTTCACCCAGAATGAGGAAGACATTGAGAACTTAGAGTATAAAGTAACACTAGGAGCAAGTGACCATTGTGTCCGTATTCGACTACATGATGAACCTCAGAACAGTGTCCGTAAGACAAGGAGTCGGGGAAATGGTGGACTAAGTAAAACTGAGGTGCAAAGAGGCAGAATAGAACAAATCCACAAGGACCGTGACGAGGATTATCCTCGTCACGGCTCTTCTGGATTTGTTCATTTGATGCATCACGCAATTGTGATTTCTGTGTGTAAGGCAGGATAGAGATTCATACCACCATTGAGGGGAAAGGTAGGAGGGCATATATTAACCCGTGGTTCAATAGACAGTGCCAGGAAGCAGAAGCAAAAAGCACAAGGGAGTGGAGGAAATTCAGAAGGCAAAGGACAGAGGTAAACCGGAAGAGATGTAACTCTTCCGGTTTACAGGTAACAGGGCCAGGAATGATTTCATAAACATAAGATTAACATAAAGAAACTATGAAAATGATATTGCCTCCAAAGTAAAGAACCAACTGAAACTCCTACATAGCCATATAAGAAGGAAAGACAGTGAATGACCAAGTGACCAGGTTACGAAAAAGGGGCGGCCAGTATACAGAAAATGATAAGAAATTTTTGAGGAACTCAATGCCAGCTTCCATGGAGTGTTCACTACTGAGCCTGAACATCTCCCGGAGCAAGATGAAGGAGCAGCCCCTGATGAGAAACTACTAAATATTGAGGTAACAGCAGAGGAAGTAAAACTTCAGCTAGCATCACTGGATGTAACTAAAGCTACTGGGCCAGATAGAATATCACCGTGGATGTTAAAAGAAGCAGCACAGCCCTCAGTATACCTCTAGCACTAATTTATAATGAATCACTTCCACAGGGGGAATTCCCAGCTGCTAGAAGAAGGCAAATTTGGTGACAATCTACAAGAAAGGAGACAGAGAAGAGGCACTTAACTACAGACCAGTGTCGCTCACAAGCATCCCTTGCAGAGTACTTGAAAGAATTATAAGGTTAAGACTTGCTGCACGCCTAGAAAGAATTAGATCTGTAAGTAAACAACGCGGCCTTAGAGAAGGGAAATCATGCCTGACGAACCTCCTGGAGTTTTATGATAAGGTCACGAAAATAAGACAAGACAGAGAAGGATGGGCAGAGTGCATACTTGTGGACTGCCAAAAAGCCTTTGTTGCAGTACCACACAGAAGGTTACTATACAAACTTGAGAGGCAGGCGGGAGTAGACGGAAGCGCACTATCATGGGTAAGGAATTACCTGAGAGACAGGTGTCAGAGAGTGACAGTAAGGGGGCGAGTAACAAGCGGAGTACCTCAAGAATCGGTGCCGAGACCCATTCTGTTCCTCATTTATGTAAATGACTTGACTGCAGGAGTTGAGTCTTTTATGTCGATGTTTGCAGATGATGCAAAACTAATGAGGAGGGTTGAGACAGATGAGGATTGTAAGATTCTCCAGGATGACTTGAACGGGTTGCAGAGATGGTCCGAGAAATGGCTGCTAGAGTTCAACACTAACAACAAATGCAAGGTGATAGAAATGGGGACAGAAGCCAGGAGACCGAAAGGCTAATATACGATGAAGGGAAACTGCCTCCCTGTAAAGTCTAAAAAGACCTGGGAGTGAACATAACACCAAACCAAAATGACGTCAGCCGCATACTCTACTCCGGCAAAAGTCAGAACAACTTTCAGAAACTTGAATAAGGAGGTCGTTAAATCACTGTATACCGCCTGTGTGAGGCCAGTCTTAGAGTATACCGCCCCATCCTGGAGCCCACATCTTTAAAAAACACATAAGGAAGCTCGAAATGGTGCAGAAGTTTGCAAGGAGACTCGTCCCCAGCGCTGCGAGGGATGAGGTACGAAGACATTCGTACTGTCGACAGACAGACTGAAGGATCTAAACCTGACGACGTTAGAAAGGAGGACGGAAAGGGGGGACATGACAAAGACGTATGAAATACTTAGAGGGATTGACAAGATGGAAAGAGAGGAAATGTTTACAATGAATAACAAATAGAACAAGGAGATACGGATGGAAGCTTAAGACTCAGATGTGTCATAGAGATTGAAAGTATTCTTTAAGCGTAAGGATAGTAAATGGAATGACCTAAAGGAGCAGGTTGTAGAGGCTAACTCCATTCATAACTTTAAAAAAACAGGTATGATAGGGAAATGGATCAGGAGTCATTGCATTAGACAACAAACGGCTAGAAAAGCGGGGTCCAAGAGATAGAGCTCGATCCTGCAGGCACAAATAGGTTAGTACACACACACACACACACACACACACACACACACACACACACACACACGTGTGTGTGTGTGTGTGTACTCACAAATAGGTGAGTACACACACACACACACACAGCTCACGGTCGAGTGAACAGTGGTCGGGGGTCGTAGTTCTTAGGGCCTGGGTTCGATTCCCGGCTGAGGCAGACAAATGGAGCAACGTTTATTTGTCTGTTTCACCGGATGCACCTGTTATTGTTATAAACGTTTGAAAGCAATCGGAGAGGTATTGAAAGTCTAAATTGTCTTATTAATATAATAAGTCTTAATTGGCTGTATAATGAGGCCGAGGAAACAGATGTGATATCCTAAGAAATGTCATTGATAACCTAAGAAATATCATATCGAGAAAATTGGTTTAGTTAATCTCACTGCTTTTTACAGTACAGGGGAGATTTTATCGTAGCCTTAGCTCAGTTTCTCACCTCGTCTCAACTCCTCTCTCATCGTCTCAGCCTTTCAGCTATCTCTCAGCTCCTCTAAGCCCATCTCTGAGGGTGTTTAACGAGACAAGTACCTTCAGACGTCTACCTGTCACAACTGTTCAGCTAAGGATCATCAGTCAACAGTTTTTGTTCCGCTAGTTCACCTCTTGATGGTGCTAGCGTGTGATCAGTGCTACGGAGGCGATGCTTGGGTGCCCGGGTTAATTAGTGCGGGGGGGCGATATGCCAGGTGTGAAGGTATGGATGGGGTGTGGCGCTGGTGGTGGTCGGGTGTGGCGCTGGTGGGGGTGGGGTGTGGCGCTGGTGGTGGTCGTGGTGTGGCGCTGGTGGTGGTGGGTGTGGCGCTGGTGGTGGTCGGGTTGCGCTGGTGGTTGTGGGTGTGGCGCTGGTGGTGGTCGGTGGTGGCGCTGGTGGTGGTGGGGTGGGCGCTTGGTGGTGGTCGGTGTTGGCGGCTGGGGTGGTGGGGTGTGGCGCTGGTGGTGGTGGGGTGGTGGCGCTGGTGGTGGTGGGTGTGGCGCTGGTGGTGGTCGGGTGTGGCGCTGGTGGTGTTCGGTGTGGCGCTGGTGGTGGTCGGGTGTGGCGCTGGTGGTGGTCGGGTGTGGCGCTGTTGGTGGTGGGTGTGGCGCTGGTGGTGGTGGGGTGTGGCGCTGGTTGGTGGTCGGTGGTGGGCGCTGGTGGTGGTGGGGTGTGGCGCTGGTGGTGGTGGGGTGTGGCGCTGGTGGTGGTCGGGTGTGGCGCTGGTGGTGGTCGGTTGTGGTGGTGGGGTGTGGCGCTGGTGGTGGTCGGGTGTGGTGGTGGGGTGTGGCGCTGGTGGTGGTGGGGTGTGGCGCTGGTGGTGGTCGGTGTGGTGGTGGGGTGTGGCGCTGGTGGTGGTCGGGTGTGGTGTGGGGTTGGCGCTGGTGGTGGTGGGGTGTGGCGCTGGTGGTGGTCGGGTGTGGCGCTGGTGGTGTTGGGGTGTGGCGCTGTGGTGGGGGGGTGTGACGCTGGTGTGGTGGGGTGTTGGCGCTGGTGGTGGTGGGGTGTGGCGCGGTGGTGGTGGGGTGTGGGCGCTGGTGGTGGTGGGGTTGGCGCTGGTGGTGGTCGGGTGTGGCGCTGGTGGTGGTGGGGTGTGGCGCTGGTGGTGGTCGGGTGTGGCGGTGGTGGTGTGTGGTGCTGGTGGTGGTCAAGAACCGGAACCATCCGACGCAGGCAACACACACCCGACATCAGGACCCCTCAAACGACAACCACCAGAAGGAGACGGCCGAAAACACCGCACCGGCATCGCGGCAAATGCAAACCCCGCCACCATCGTGCAGATTGCAACGCCACCGGAGAGCCCCCGCCGATGCGGAAGATCCACAATCGTTCGAAATCGCCAACGTCAGCCCATGCAGCAGAAGAACGCCGGGAACGCTTAGGCTCTGGCCACACATCATCCGAGGGCTGACTCAGAGACAAGCGCAACACAAGCCAGGGGAACCGACGCTCGCGCAGAACGGCAGCATCCTCAACCACATGGGGTACCAGGCCAGGCACAGGAGGAGGGGCGGGCCTGTATCCACCCCAGCCTCGCACAGCCGGAACAGGCGTCGAGGGTGCAGGGACAGATGCAGCAGATGAAGAACTTGAAGAAGGGGGATCCGAGCATAAGGCAGTCGGAAGAACAGGGACACCAGCCGGAGCAGGACGATCACCAGGCGTCGACACACCTCCGGAGGAGAGGCAACCACAACAGGAGGTGCAACAGTCGACACAGGGAGCACAGCTGCAAGCCGAAGAGACTTCCACATCCACAGAAGCCTCCTCACTGAAGAGGTTTACGGGCACAACGGCAGGCGCAGAACACCCAAGAGCCTGTGGCCCAAAAGGCCACAACGATAACACGTCCGAGGCTGGCGGGCGTAAAACACCCGAACGTGGTATACCAAGAGTTTCACGAGGACGGAATGTCTGCCCGAAGCCGCATGCTCAGGGTGTGCGAATGTTCGTCCGCACACCCTTGGGCGGACTCGAGTAATATCATGTGCAACCGCACACTATCAATGGCGCCAAACCGGCCGAAGTACTGCTTTAGCAGACCCTCCGGAAACTCCCAAGGGTGCCCCATTGCACACTTGACGTAAGTGGGCACCACATCCGATCAGATAGGGTCACAGTGCCAGCACCATCCGGCAGTGGTAAGGTCCGCCCCTCGTAGCGACGGAGAAATACCCGAAATGCCAACTCCTCATAACTCCACAATCGCCCGACGTGCTGTCACCAACTCGACGCAATAAATGTCCACCACAGGGACACGAAGCATCTCTCACAACACAAGCTCCACCTCCGGGTACCCAGCTCGGCGAGAAAACTCGAGGCCCACGGACTGAGCCCGCACTACAGGTGGGAAGCGGACCCCCATCTTGAACTCTCCACGTCAGCACTCATGGATCACCTAGTTGTGCTTTGCGGGGGGTTGAGCTGTGCTCTTTCGGCCGCCTCTACAACTGTCAATCAACTGTTACTAACTACTACATTTTTTCCCCACACCACAACACACACCCAGGAAGCAGCTCGTGAAGCTGCTAACTCCCAGGTACCTTTTACTGCTAGGTAACAGGGACATCAGGGTGAAAGAAACTTTGGCCATTGTTTTTCTGCCTGCGTCCGGGAATCGACACCGGGCCACAGAATTATGAGTCCTGCACGCTGTCCACTCAGCTACCAGGACCATATAGTGTGACTCACCATATCTGTCAAGAGTGCCTTGTATAGGTGACTTGTGAGCCCTCTTCGTTGAAGGTCACTTGTCGATAAGAAAAAAATAATTATCTGAAGTAGCACATGTGATATAGTAACATTAACAACGTTGTA
>WNGS01164858.1:67358990-67373081 GCA_020271785.1 Procambarus virginalis
TATCGTTGTCGCCTTTTGGGTCCATCATGCTCCTGGGTGTTATCTTTGCCTGTCCGTTGTGTCCGTGAACACTCTTCAGTGAGGGTGCTTCTGCGAGCATGTGGAAGTCTCTATTCTCGGCTGCAGCTGTGCTCCCGTGTACGACTGTTGCGCCTCCTTTTGTTGTCGCGCTCTCTCCTCGGGTTTGTAGTGCGACTGCCTGGTGTATCGTCCGCTCCGGCATGGGCTCCCTGGTGTCCCTGTTCTTTCCGACTGCCTCTACTTCGAGATCCCCCATCCTTCAAGTTATTCAGTCTGCTGCATCTTCCCTGCACCCTCGCCAATCTGTCCCTCTGTGCTGTGTTGCTGGGGTGTATACAGGCGCCTCCTCCTGTGCCCGCCTGGTACCCCATGTGGTTGAGGATGCTTGCCGATTTTTCTGTACGACGAGCGTCGGTTCCCCTGGCTTGTGTTGCTCTTGTCTCTGTGAGTCAGCCCTCGGATGATTTTAGCCAGAGCCTAAGCGTTCCACGCAGTTCTTCTACTGCCTGGGTGACGTTGCGACTTCGACGATTGTGTGATCTTCCGGCTACTGCGGGTGGCTCAGGTTGCGTTACGAACCATACGGTGGTGGCGGAGGTGAACGTTTGCCTGCGGAGTCCGGTGCCGAGTTTCGGCGCCCCTTCTGGTCGTGTGTCTGAGGATCCTGATTCGGGTGCGTTGCCTTGCGTGCGGATAGTTTTCCGGTTCTTCAGGGGGAGGGGTTCCCCCCTGCTGAGGTTAGCTGGTGAGCTTGGTGACCTGGTGGTTGGTCTGAAAAAAGGCTGCTCGCTCCTGGTGGGTCCGTGCCCCCTCCTTCCTCGTTCACCTGTTTCGTCGGCGGCGGTCTTGTCGCCTCTTCAGTCTCAAGCCGGATCTCTTCCTGTTAGCTCCTGCGGTGCCATCACGTAACCGTCACCGAATTCCTTCTCGTGTGCGTTCAGCGCATAGCGCGTGGTGGACCTGTGGTGGTTTGAAAAAGGACTGCTTCGCGTCTGGGGTCTCGATGCCCCTTCCTCGTTCCTGTTCGTCCGTCGGCGGCGGTCTTGCGCGCCTCTTCCGTCTCATAGCCTATCTACTTTCTGTAGCTCCTGCTGTGCACTCCACGTCAACCGTCACCTTCGTCTCTCTGTGCGTCACGCATAGCCTACTCGTGCAGCCTCCGGTAAGCGTTCTTCGGTGTCTTCATGCTATCCAGAGGGGCAACTCCGTCCTCCGCAAATTCGTATAGTCAATATTGACTCTAATGTTAACGTGCATAGTGTGACATACTAAACATAATATGTTTCCCTTGTGAAAAGCTTCATAAATACACCGACCTTACCTAACTACTTAGTAAGTGGTTAAAATAGCATTTATAGGCTTCGTAATACAATGTTACTTAACCTATTATAGTATAGGTTAGGTACTAACGTTTTATTACGAGCAATTAAGATGTTATCTTAACATATAAGTAGAGTTAGGTAGAGGTCGGTTTTTCTTATGAAGCTTTTCAAGGGAAAGCTATTATGTTAAGTTGTCACATATGCACTTATTAAATGGAGGTCATATGACTATACGAAGTTGTGCGAGGACGAGGTTGTCCAAGGAGGGTGTGTTTCGTGATTCCCTTCCTCGGTATGCGACTTGCGCCATTGACTTCGGGATGGCCTATTCCGCCTGATTGGTGATTACCTGAGTTTATGCAGGCCCCACACGCAAAGTGAATCGACTCCTAACTGACATGTGAATCATTTGCTTTAGTATGGCATATAAGAAAGTATCCTTGGGATAAAGTGGTTCACCGGAGAAGTATGATCCTGCCTCTGGGAGGTTAGGTTCATGCCCCTGATTCCGGTTATGATTTTGGCTGTATGTTGTGATTGTTTTCCGTTTTGTGTAGTGGTTGTGGGTTGTGGGGTTTTGGTGTGTGGGGGCGGGTTGTTGTTCCTGGTTCCTGGTGCTCCGGTGTTTGTTATGGTTTTCTGTATTTGATTATGCTAAGTATTTTTGCTTCTATTGAGTATTTGTAATTTCCTTTAGTGTTGTCATTTTTATCATTTGTCTTGGTGCCTCTCCGTGTGTGGTTTACGTGGCCGGAGACTTGTTTTGGATAATTATGTTCTGGTGTTTGGGTTGTTGGGATATGGGTTCTGCGGTGCCGTGTGTTGTATTACTGTCGTTTCTAGTACTGTATTCCCCGTCTGTGTTGTGTATGTGTTGTGGTTTGTGTGGTCGGCCCTTCAGCGCCGGTGTTTTGTGGTGTGAGTACCTTTGTTCTTTTGTACCTTTGTGGAGTTTGTGATTTGTCATTTTGTGTTTTATGACTCTTGTTTTGTTCTACGTTTGCTTTATGATTTTTATTGTATTTATTGTATTTCTTCGCATGCTTGCACTGTAAAAAAACACTAGGTGTAACTACTAGTTACTGAGTCTTGCTCCACACCCCCACCCCAACTGGGCGGCAGCGTACTTAAGCCAGTCATGTGCAGGCTGTATTACTACAGTAACAAACTTTGGATGACTTCGCTAAAGCAGCACATCATATATGAATAAAGTACTTACCATTTCTTGGATACGGCATTGATAGTATTATCTCATGAATTCAGCCTATTTTGATATACCAAACCACATTTTGGAGTTGCAGGTTGTTTCACACCTTCTGACTGCTGTTTCAGGAACTTGAAGTGCTCTGATCGTGTTTCGTGGGGTAGAGGAAGTCTCTGTGTTACTGACACCATCCTTCCAGATTGAGCACTGGCACTGTGTCTTTTTCCCATTCAGTGTTATAAACACCGATGTCAGAACTTGCGTTACGGGACGGCATGTCAAAGACGACGTCCGCGATCTATATGAAAAGGCAAGCTTTAATGCGCAACCAGTTTCACCATGAGGACTCACAGTTGAAAAAATACAATATAACGACAGATTCCCGTCGGCTGTATTAGAGACCAAAAGCAGCGCTCTGACGGCGCTCCTGGATTCCAGACTCCCTTTACACACGTTGTTGCATCAGCTTCCCCCATTATTTCGCATTCCCCTAGCCCCCCCACCCTATTTGTTTCACCCATTATACTTGCCCTCTCTCACCCTTGCATTTCCTTGCCATTGTCCCGTACATTCCTATCTTACGTCACAGAGTTTGTCTGCCTCTAACACCCCCATATCTTCCCCCCATTTGCCATTAATATGCACATCTTCTCGCCACCCTCTCCCCACAACCCCCCATTCATTGCACTTTCAC
Source organism: Procambarus virginalis (assembly GCA_020271785.1). NCBI lineage: Eukaryota > Metazoa > Arthropoda > Malacostraca > Decapoda > Cambaridae > Procambarus > Procambarus virginalis. Next base: position 67,362,232 of record WNGS01164858.1, read on the forward strand.
ACTGCTGCCCACTAATAATACCCCCATCCTCTCCTCCTGTCATACCTGCAGGTAATACCCCCCCCTCCCTTCATCACCCATCACCCCAACCTATCCCTACCCCCATTTATTCACCCTATTTACACCTGCCTTAGCACCCTGCCTTCCCTACCAATCATGACAATAACTACCCATCCTCACCCCTCCCCCCCCCCGACAGCCATAACCCCCACCAACACCCCTACGTCGCAGGCCCCAACGCACACAACATCAAGGCGGAGCATGTGAGGTGTGGGAGGTATGGTGGAGAGGAGAAGAGGTGGGGAGGGGGGAGGTGAGGTGTGGGAGGTATGGTGGAGAGGAGAGAGGATAGATGATGGTGGGGACACACAAGGGGAGGTGTGGGTTGGACAGGGGTTGGGTGGTCGCCCTGGGCCAACACGAACTGCACCTGGATAATGTAGGGGCAACACGGGCGTGCGGTGGGTGGAAGGCCAGCGGAAACCAAGCACCCACGTAACGCACGCACGCACGCATTAAGTGAAGCAGATAGAGAAGTTGCGCTCCTTCACGTCATGGCTGCGCTTGTAGGGTATCATCAGTGTGTGCGTTAGAGTGAGGCTCGTATAAAGACAGCGTGGTGCGGCCCGAGGTATGTGGGGGAGCGCCTTGAGTGCCGGTCCAGGTGTAGTGGTAAAAACTGGAGTGCGAACGGTTCTTTCTTTTGTTTTGCTGTCGCTGGGGCCTCGAGGAACGACACGTGAACAACGCGGAAATTTTGTTTAAATCAATATGTACAGTTCTTCGTTAAAAAAATACATTATAAAAGGATAAGTGATAATAATGACTGTCTTGAAGCGTTGGTGTGGGTCTGCCCGCTGATATATTGGCTGGTATATGACTGTTGAGGTTACATTTATTTTGTGTTCGTGAATGTCTTTTAATAAGTTGAGAATTATGCTGAATTTATATGTTAATGGCCAGGCAGGTGACTGTTACACACAGAAATCACAATAGCGTGATGTATCAAATCCACAAATCCACAAGGGCCGTGCAGGTTCGAATCCTCGTCACGGCCCTTGTGGACTTGTTCAGCTCCCTGTTGTCCACACGCTGGGGGAGGTGTAGCAAGCCAACCCATCCTCTCGTCTAATGAGGATGTCGCATTTCCACTGGGTCGACCTATTCGTTAAAAGTACGACTTGTTAGATGATAGTATGAATTGTAGATAGGGGAAGAGTTCCCAGCTTGTCAGTCATGTGGGCTCCTCCAGCTGTCTCTCCCTCCAATAATGTGACGTCTGCTAACTCTACATAGGATTGCCAGTCCACCCTCTGAGTCCTCTCCGTCCAATATAGTGACGCTGCTACTCTACATAGGATGCTCCAGTATTCTCACCCGCCTGTGTCCGTCCTCTCCGTCCAATAATAGTGACGTCTGCTAACTCTACATAGGATTACTCCAGTATTCTCACCCTCTGAGTCCGTCTACCATTCAGGTTATATTTAATGTTATGCCATGAGCCACATGCTCCACAAGACCATCTTGAATCTTGAAGCAAGCAATAGGTTTGTGCCTCTCTTCCAGCTCCCGCCTCACCACCTGTGAAGTATGCATGGGGTTGTACCAAGACTCTCGCCTTTACGGGCTCACCATAGCCCGTGCTACATAGACACTTCGTTCTGAGTAGCTATATCTAAAAAACACAATAACAGACTCGAGAGGACGTAAACATTCCTAGGACTAGTATAGTGCATATATGTACTAGATTAGGCCTAAGATGGCGAATATTAGGCATAAGAGTGCTTGGACAGGTTAGGTTAGGCTCGTTAGTTGTCTAATTTTTTGGTATGCTATTTACGTCAATTCATAATACAGAACGTGAACTATTTTGGGGTTCATCGGTTCATTTTGTACGTTGGCCAAATAGTTGCTAGAGTACTGTCATTTTAGGAGGGTGGAGAGTTCGAATCACCATTGCCCAAAATGTTGAAAATACTTTTGATTCTTGCATCTGTCCTGAACACCTCATCCCTTTTACTTCAAGAGGTCGGTCACGATAACAAAAGCTCCAGCTCTCATCTTAAAGTATGATAGCGCGCCCTATAAAGCATTGCCCCATAACAATACCAGTATTAGATATCCAGATGTACTGGCAACGCTGTAATTGTAAAGGATAAGAGATCTTTGTTTTGATGCCTTATCTTGAGGTGATTCGAGGATCAGTATCCTCGCGGCCCTGTCCTCATGGTTGGTGGCCTGGTCAACCAGGCTGTTGGCCACAGTCTGATGTATGACTCACAGGTCAGCACAATGATAACCAAATCCATACTATGTTACATGGGCATCGCTATGGCAACCCACCTTCATTACCATGGGTACCGAGTCATCACTATGGCAACCAGGTCATCACTATGGCAACCAGGTCCGTAACCTCGTTAAAAAGGTCATCACCATGGTAACGCGATTTGCAGGGAAAAAATGACATAAGTTCAAAGATTGACGTCGCTTTGATGAAGGCTGAAGGACAGTGTCGTGCCATTGGTAGTGCCCAACCGCTCTCGCCTAATTACTGACGTCGCATTTACTCTCCTCGGGTGCGCTCGCGACGTATTTGGTAGCGACGCATTTGGTGGTGACGTATTTGGTAACGACGCATTTGGAGGTGACGTATTTTGTAGCGACGCATTTGGTGGTGACGTATTTGGTAGCGACGCATTTGGTGGTGACGTATTTGGTAGCGACGCATTTGGTGGTGACGTATTTGGTAGCGACGCATTTGGTTGTGACGTATTTGGTAGCGACGCATTTGGTGGTGACGAATTTGGTAGCGACGCATTTGGTGGTGACGTATTTGGTAGCGACGCATTTGGAGGTGACGTATTTGGTAGCGACGCATTTGGAGGTGACGTATTTGGTAGCGACGCATTTGGTGGCGACGTATTTGGTAGCGACGCATTTGGTGGCGACGTATTTGGTAGCGACGCATTTGGAGGTGACAAATTTGGTAGCGACGCATTTGGTGGTGACGTATTTGGTAGCGACGCATTTGGAGGTGACGTATTTGGTGCGACGCATTTGGTAGCGACGCATTATGGTCGGGAAACACTTTCTGGCGACGCATGTTTGTTACGATTATGCAGCAATGAGTGACAGGTAGGGTAATTCTTCCCAACCCGTCCTCTTAAAAATAAGGTCACTTTTCGCTGGTATGCGCGCTATGGCCAAAAATGAACGTAATTTGAACTGAAATCGGCTACGTATACGCGTTTACGGATCTTGAGTTATCTTGAGATGATTTCGGGGCTTTTTAGTGTCCCCGCGGCCCGGTCCTCGATCAGGCCTCCACCCCCCAGGAAGCAGCCCGTGACAGCTGACTAACACCCAGGTACCTGTTTAACTGCTAGGTAACACGGGCATAGGATTGTTCAAGATTGTTCACACTTAAACAGCGACCTCCAACATGTTCACAGCTCTGTGCTAGAAACACGCACCTCCAACTCTTAGCGGTGAACAAAATGCCAATAATTTTGCGTAACTATATTACGCACGTTGAATAATTCAACGAATTCCCCCAAAAGTGCTAGGCTATATAAGGGAAGGAAACTATCTGGAGAAAGGGCCAAGCCATTACCGCTATATGGTACTTGGAAGGGATCAGGATAAGGATTTGGGATGGGACGAGGGGGAAGGAATGGTGCCCAACCACTTGGACGGTCGGGGGAATTGAACGCCGACCTGCATAAATTGAGACCGTCGCTCTACCGTCCAGCCCAATTGGTTGGGAGAAACCTAGGCAACTGTTGACTTACCCAAGGATTCATCCCACAACAGTTGCCTAGCTCCTGGGTACCTATTTACTGTTGAGAGAACAGAGGCATCAGGTGAAAGCAAACGTGCCAATCAGTTTTGTCCCGGTCAGGGATCGAACCCTGGATCCTCCGTTTGAGTTGAGAACATTGACCACTGTACCATACATGGTGGGAGTTGTAATATTGGGGGTGCTGGAAGAGCGCCCGCTGTTACCTGATCAACCAGGCTGTGACTCGTACGTCAGGCTGCGAGTAACCGCGTCCAACAGCCTGGTTGACCAGACCACCAACCAGGAGACGTGGTCGTAGACCGGGCCGCGGGGCCGTTGATCCTCGGAAGCTACACAAGGAAGACGCCAAGAACCCCAGACTCTTGCAACCCTGTAAGCGCTCTCCCAGTGACCGCCTTAACTCAGTGATGTTGGTTCTATGTTGAATCAACATTGGCGTTGATTATTGCGTGGAGCGTGGCTGTGCGTGTGGAGCGTGGCTGTGTGTGTGTGGAGTGTGGCTGTGTGTGTGGAGTGTGGCTGTGTGTGTGTGGAGTGTGGCTGTGTGTGTGTGGAGTGTGGCTGTGTGTGTGTGGAGTGTGGCTGTGTGTGTGTGGAGTGTGGCTGTGTGTGTGTGGAGTGTGGCTGTGTGTGTGTGTAGCGTGGTTGTGTGTGTGTGGAGTGTGGCTGTGTGTGTGTGGAGTGTGGCTGTGTGTGTGTAGCGTGGCTGTGTGTGTGGAGCGTGGCTGTGTGTGTGGAGCGTGGCTGTGTGTGTGTGGAGCGTGGCTGTGTGTGTGTGGAGCGTGGCTGTGTGTGTGTGTGGAGTGTGGCTGTGTGTGTGTGGAGTGTGGCTGTGTGTGTGTGGAGTGTGGCTGTGTGTGTGTGGAGTGTGGCTGTGTGTGTGTGTGGAGTGTGGCTGTGTGTGTGTGGAGTGTGGCTGTGTGTGTGTAGCGTGGCTGTGTGCGTGGAGCGTGGCTGTGTGCGTGGAGCGTGGCTGTGTGCGTGGAGCGTGGCTGTGTGCGTGGAGCGTGGCTGTGTGCGTGGAGCGTGGCTGTGTGCGTGGAGCGTGGCTGTGTGCGTGGAGCGTGGCTGTGTGCGTGGAGCGTGGCTGTGTGCGTGGAGCGTGGCTGTGTGCGTGGAGCGTGGCTGTGTGCGTGGAGCGTGGCTGTGTGCGTGGAGCGTGGCTGTGTGCGTGGAGCGTGGCTGTGTGCGTGGAGCGTGGCTGTGTGCGTGGAGCGTGGCTGTGTGCGTGGAGCGTGGCTGTGTGCGTGGAGCGTGGCTGTGTGCGTGGAGCGTGGCTGTGTGTGTGTGGAGCGTGGCTGTGTGTGTGTGGAGCGTGGCTGTGTGTGTGGAGCGTGGCTGTGTGTGTGGAGCGTGGCTGTGTGTGTGGAGCGTGGCTGTGTGTGTGTGGAGTGTGGCTGTGTGTGTGTGGAGCGTGGCTGTGTGTGTGTGGAGCGTGGCTGTGTGTGTGTGGAGCGTGGCTGTGTGTGTGTGGAGCGTGGCTGTGTGTGTGTGGAGCGTGGCTGTGTGTGTGTGGAGCGTGGCTGTGTGTGTGTGGAGCGTGGCTGTGTGTGTGTGGAGCGTGGCTGTGTGTGTGTGGAGCGTGGCTGTGTGTGTGTGGAGCGTGGCTGTGTGTGTGTGGAGCGTGGCTGTGTGTGTGTGGAGCGTGGCTGTGTGTGTGTGGAGCGTGGCTGTGTGTGTGTGGAGCGTGGCTGTGTGTGTGTGGAGCGTGGCTGTGTGTGTGTGGAGCGTGGCTGTGTGCGTGTGGAGCGTGGCTGTGTGCGTGTGGAGCGTGGCTGTGTGCGTGTGGAGCGTGGCTGTGTGCGTGTGGAGCGTGGCTGTGTGCGTGTGGAGCGTGGCTGTGTGCGTGTGGAGCGTGGCTGTGTGCGTGTGGAGCGTGGCTGTGTGCGTGTGGAGCGTGGCTGTGCGTGTGGAGCGTGGCTGTGCGTGTGGAGCGTGGCTGTGCGTGTGGAGCGTGGCTGTGCGTGTGGAGCGTGGCTGTGCGTGTGGAGCGTGACTGTGCGTGTGGAGCGTGGCTGTGCGTGTGGAGCGTGGCTGTGTGTGTGTGTGGAGCGTGGCGGTGTGGGCATGATGGAGAAGCCCCCCCCCCCCCACACACACACACACACACACACACACACACACACACACACACACACACACACAGCTTACTGTCACATGCACAACGTTGCGGATGTGTTAATTCCTGTTAGATTAACGAGTCAACACACAACTGTTGATAATACATGTGTTAAATTCCTAGGATCATGTAGGTCACGTTTGTTTGTGTCAGGTGTTGGCGCAGGTGTGTCGTCCTCGTGCTGGTGACGTGTCCTGCTATCTAGTACCTGGCACCCGTCCTCGTCCTGGTGACGTGTCCTGCTATCTAGTACCTGGCACCCGTCCTCGTCCTGGTGACGCGTCCTGTTATCTGGCATCTTACCTTACCTGTTTTATCTTGCGGATTGATATGTCCATTCATTTCGTGTGGGACGTTTGGTATAGGCTGGTGTTTGTGGTCGTACGATCGGCCGTCCGTGGCTCGTGTCTGAGTAGCGTGTAGCAGGTGAAGCTTGGACTAAGCTGTGAGGCAAGCTGGTGTTTATGTCGTACTGTAACGTGTAGTCGAAGCCTTCTCAGGTGGACCACGAACAGTCGTCATGTGTGTGTGTGTGTGTGTGTGTGTTGTGTGTGTGTGTGTGTGTGTGTGTGTGTGTGTGTGTGTGTGTGTGTGTGTGTGTGTGTGAGTCTTTCTAACCGTACTATAAATATCTTTGAGCCTGTCACTCTATTTTTGTTATTTCGTGTCCAGGAGAGCGGGTAAAACTGGTACTTTTATACATGTTGTATGTGAGTTTGTTGCCCCTGCAGGTCCGCAGTTTTCCCTTTCAGTTTAATTCGGAATATCAACCGTGTAGAGCAGAAAGTATTCCCAGTTGTTGAACTTGACGCCAGAGACGTGTTAGGATAGAACACCCTAGTTGTTGCACTTGGTAAATCACAATATCTTTATTCCTGCTGATAAAACTTCAAAAGTTTCAGCGCCAGTTCTCTCAAACTATTTACGTTAGCCATGTGCAGGCTTACTTAGCTGCTAGTGCCACCAAGTTGGTATTTTAGCTACGGCAGCCTCACAGTTGTCTAGTTGTTGACTAACATGATGTTTAATGATAAATCTCAAGTACTCAGGTACGGTAAAATGAGAACCTTAAACACAATACAGGGTACAAAACACAATGGGGGGGCCTGGTGGCTGAGTGGACAGCACTCGGAATTCGTAGTCCTTGGGACCGGGTATCGATCCCCGGCGATGGCGGAAACAAATGGGCATAGTTTCTTTCACCCTGATGCCTCTGTTCACCTTGGAGTAAATAGGTGCCAGGTAGTTTGACAACTGCTTTCTGTGTGTGTGGGGGGGGGGATGATTGACAGTTGAGAGGCGGGCCGAAAGAGCTCAATCCCCGCAAGCACAACTAGGTATTCACCTAGTTGTAATCCCCTAGTTGTGCTAGGTGCTAAGTCATATGTGCCCATAGTATTAAAGCAACATGTAAAGGATTTGGGAATAATAATGTCTGACGACCTAACGTTTAGGGAGCATAACCAAGCAAATATTGCGGCAGCCAGAAAAATGATAGAATGGATTACGAGAACCTTCAAATCCAGGGATCCCATCACAATGGTTGTACTCGTCAAGTCACTTGTGTTGTCCTGTCTTGAGTACTGCTCAGTACTCACTTCCCCCTTCAGAGCAGAAGAGAATGCTGAAATAGAGGGAATACAGAGAACATATACGGCATACATAGACGCGATAAAGCACCTAAATTATTGGAATCGTCTCAAAGCTCTCCAAATGTACTCACTAGAAAAGAGACGAGAGAGATACCAAATAATATACACGTGGAAAATACTGGAGGGCCAGGTCCCAAATCTACACAGTAAAATAACAACATTTTGGAGTGAACGATATGGAAGAAAATGCAGAATAGAACCAGTGAAGAGCAGGGCACTCACAAGTCAAGCCTGGCCTCGGGCCGGGCTTGGGAGTAGAAGAACTCCCAGAACCCCATCAAACGATATCAGTATTGCCTTCCTCTCGGACAGGAGTATGTGAGGTCTGGTGTCCTCTAATTTTGTATGAAACTTGTCAAGCGCACCCAACGTTTTGTCTGACTCCCTTCACACTCACCCGTCGCTCTCGCCCACATCACCAGGCTGTCTGGTCCACATCACCCGGCTGTCTGGTCCACATCACCCGGCTGTCTGGTCCACATCACCCGTCCATATCATCAAGTCAGGCTACCGTTACCTGTAGCCACTTGCCGCAGGTAACGGTAGCCTGACTTTATCCTGGGATTTAGTGTCACAATATCTTGTAGACGTTTCGTGCTGGGCAAACACGTTAACCTCACCCCTTCCCTCTTGTCACTCACCTCTTCCCTCTCCCTCCCTCCCTTCCTCATCAGTCACCCCCCACCACTGCTCACCCCCCCCCCCACTGCTCACCCCCCCCCACCCCTGGCATAAGGTCTGACGCTGGCATTTTACTGTGTAGGTCGGACAGTTTTTACTATGCTTTACTGAAAAACCTTCCTTGGCGGGCTGGTGAAAGTGGTCCACTCGCTCCTCATTGTGGTGCAGTGGTAAAGAACGCCCGGCAAGTTTCACCAGTGGTAAAGAGTGCTCAAATAGTTTCACAGGAATAAAGGTACAGTATTATATTCTTTATATTGAAAGACAAGGTGGGACCTTCAGACAGGTGGGGCGGGACAAGATGGGACCTTCAGACAGGTGGGGCGGGACAAGATGGGACCTTCAGACAGGTGGGGCGGGACAAGGTGGGACCTTCAGACAGGTGGGGCGGGACAAGATGGGACCTTCAGACAGGTGGGGCGGGACAAGGTGGGACCTTCAGACATGTGGGGCGGGACAAGATGGGACCTTCAGACAGGTGGGGCGGGACAAGATGGGACCTTCAGACAGGTGGGGCGGGACAAGGTGGGACCTTCAGACAGGTGGGGCGGGACAAGGTGGGACCTTCAGACAGGTGGGGCGGGACAAGGTGGGACCTTCAGACAGGTGGGGCGGGACAAGGCTTGGATGCAGTAGGATCCAATACCTGTACTGACAAGATCATTATGACGTCATAGTGACGTCACGGTCCTTGTGCACACCATCGATAAAACACAAGATTTTAGCTCTCATTTCCGTTGATTGGGTTGGGTTATGTCGGAGGGGAGGGGGGGGGGAGGGGTTGCCATGCAAGGTACGAACAACATCGTACCGTCGGGCCCCTCTCACCATATACAGACGGTGAGTTACAGTGTACCGTGAGAAGCAGAGCCTGATGAGTGTGCGGAGGGAGCAGAGTAGTGAGGATGATGAGTGTAGTGATGAGTGTAGTGATGAGTGTAGTGGTGAGTGTGGTGGAGGGAGCGCGGTGTGTGGTGCGGGTCGTCACCGTGCAGTTATCGGGTGTAGTTGGTGGCTAAACATAGATATATTGAGCGTCGGTGCCTCGGTCTCACTCAAGCCCAGCACCTGGCCTGGGTACCGTCCTGTTAACTGCTTTATGATCGCCATAAATTTCTCCCAGGACGCAAGTGATTACCCAAATGATTTGAGAACCGTTCCGCGCGATATGATTCTGTCTGTATAAATTAGAATCATGTCGCGAGCCATCTTTAACGCTCTCCTATTTTGTCCAATAGTTTATTTTATAGAAGGCGCCCTACAGTAATGGCAGTATCTGTGACAAGCACACCTGTCCCCTCCCCCCCCACGGGCGTCACGTGACGCTCAGGGTGACCAGCTGTGACGCTTGTCATTACTCCAGTGAGGAGCGAGACAACTGCCAGGCACATTAGCATGGCAAGAAGGATGGCGTCGGAACCCTTAACTTAGTAGGCTCGTAAGATACCTGAAGATGGGTAGATGAGAGTCGGTGAGATAAAGTTTGATGTCAGTTTAAGAGGAGGGGAAGGGATGGAGGTGTTGCATTGGGGGTGGGGGTGGTGGCTGACACGTAATACGTGCTGGCCTGCTGCCCTGGCCACCACCACTGGTACGGCCACCCAGCATGGTGCCGGGGCCAGCGCGGCCCAGCTGGCACCCACGACACAGACACCGGTCACCACCAGCCGGATGATGTGTGCCAGTCACAGCCAGCGGTGAGGCCGTCGCCGCACCTCTCCTGTAGACACCTTCACCAGGCACCCCCCACCCCCCACCCCCCCTCCTCACCCACTACAACAGTCAATACTCCACACAAGATGCCGTCAATAATAGATTTCTCGAGCCCCTTCTCGCATCCCCCCAACTACTAAAAATACTCACACACCAGATTCAATTTTTGGCACGCAATCCCTGGCAGCAGTTCTCGGAAGTGGGTGCCTGCTTACACCCGCACACTGGTACCCCTGTGTGGTGCTGGGTGCCTGCTTACACCCGCACACTGGTACCCCTGTGTGGTGCTGGGTGCCTGCTTACACCCGCACACTGGTACCCCTGTGTGGTGCTGGGTGCCTGCTTACACCCGCACACTGGTACCCCTGTGTGGTGCTGGGTGCCTGCTTACACCCGCACACGCTGGTACCCCCTGTGTGGTGCTGGGTGCCTGCTTACACCCGCACACTGGTACCCCTGTGTGGTGGTGGGTGCCTGCTTACACCCGCACACTGGTACCCCTGTGTGGTGCTGGGTGCCTGCTTACACCCGCACACTGGTACCCCTGTGTGGTGCTGGGTGCCTGCTTACACCCGCACACTGGTACCCCTGTGTGGTGCTGGGTGCCTGCTTACACCCGCACACTGGTACCCCCTGTGTGGTGGTGGGTGCCTGCTTACACCCGCACACACTGGTACCCCCTGTGTGGTGGTGGGTGCCTGCTTACACCCGCACACTGGTACCCCCTGTGTGGTGGTGGGTGCCTGCTTACACCCGTACACTGGCACCCCCTGTGTGGTGTTGGGTGCCTGCTTACACCCGCACACACTGGTACCCCCTGTGTGGTGGTGGGTGCCTGCTTACACCCGCACACTGGTACCCCCTGTGTGGCGGTGGGTGCCTG
>WNGS01164858.1:67383084-67398103 GCA_020271785.1 Procambarus virginalis
AATACTCTGGCAACAGGGGAACTGCCAGAAATTTGGAAAGCAGCTAATGTAGTCCCGATATACAAGAAAGGGGATAGACAGGAGGCACTGAATTACAGGCCAGTGTCCCTAACCTGCATACCATGCAAGCTGATGGAGAAGATTGTGCGAAGAAAGCTAGTGGAGCACCTGGAGCGAAAGAACTTTGTAACACAGCACCAACATGGATTCAGGGATGGCAGGTCCTGCCTCACAGGGTTACTTGAATTCTACGACCAGGCAACAAAAATAAGGCAAGAAAGAGAAGGGTGGGCAGACTGCATATTTTTGGATTGTCAGAAAGCCTTTGATACAGTGCCACACAAGAGGCTAGTGAAAAAGCTGGAGATGCAGGCTGGAGTGAAAGGGAAGGTACTCCGTTGGATACAGGAGTACCTAAGCAACAGGAGACAACGAGTCAGTGTGAGGGGTGAGGTCTCAGATTGGCGAGACGTTACGAGTGGAGTCCCGCAGGGGTCAGTCCTTGGACCTATACTGTTTCTGATATATGTAAATGATCTCCCAGAGGGTATAGAATCGTTTCTCTCAATGTTTGCCGATGATGCAAAAATTATGAGGAGGATTGAAACTGAGGACGATAGTAGGAGGCTACAAGACGACCTAGACAGACTGAGTGAATGGTCCAACAAATGGCTGTTGAAGTTCAACCCGAGTAAATGCAAAGTAATGAAACTAGGCAGTGGAAACAGGAGGCCAGACACAGGATACAGAATAGGAGATGAAGTACTTAATGAAACGGACAGAGAGAAAGATCTAGGAGTTGATATCACACCAAACCTGTCTCCTGAAGCCCACATAAAAAGGATAACATCTGCGGCATATGCGAGGCTGGCTAACATCAGAACAGCGTTCAGGAACCTGTGTAAGGAATCATTCAGAATCTTGTACACCACATATGTAAGACCAATCCTGGAGTATGCAGCCCCAGCATGGAGCCCGTACCTTGTCAAGCACAAGACGAAGCTGGAAAAAGTCCAAAGGTATGCCACTAGACTAGTCCCAGAACTAAGAGGCATGAGTTACGAGGAAAGGCTGCGGGAAATGCACCTTACGACACTGGAAGACAGAAGAGTAAGGGGAGATATGATCACAACCTACAAAATCCTCAGAGGAATCGACCGGGTAGACAAGGACAAACTATTCAACACTGGGGGGACGCGAACAAGGGGACACAGGTGGAAACTGAGTACCCACATGAGCCACAGAGACGTTAGAAGGAACTTTTTCAGTGTCAGAGTAGTTAACGGATGGAATGCTTTAGCAGTGATGTGGTGGAGGCTGACTCCATACACAGTTTCAAGTGTAGATATGATAGAGCCCAGTAGGCTCGGGAATCTGTACACCAGTTGATTGACAGTTGAGAGGCGGGACCATAGAGCCAAAGCTCAACCCCCGCAAGCACAAATAGGTGAGTACAAATAGGTGAGTACACACACACACACATTATCTCGTCATAACCCCGCATGTGTGTGTGTGTGATGAGGAGCACAAACACTGGAGACAGGACAAAAAACAAACACACGAGCCGGAATGCCTGGCTCAAAAACAAGAGCAAGAAACCGCGCGCGTATGTTAATGACTGGAAAATTGCCACCGGGAGGAAGAGAGAGAGAGAGAGAGGGAGAGAGAGGGGGAAGGCTTTCCTTAACACAAGGCCAGCATCATCACAACACAAGGTCCTCTCTCTCGCTCATTCTCACGCATGCGTTCATAAGAGTCATGTGTTTATGTGGCTGCCGCACGCTCCCGGGTCCTCGCGGCCGAGTGAACGGCGCTCTGGGGTCGTAGTCCTAAGGCTACGCGTCCTAAGGGTATGTGTGTATGAGAGATGTTGTTTTAGATTCAGCTTCTCTGAACAAAAGTTCCAAATAGCACGGGTTATTTTTGAGCCCGTAAGTCGTCCCCACGGACCCCGTAAGTCGTCCCCACGGACACCGTAAGTCGTCCCCACGGACACCGTAAGTCGTCCCCACGGACACCGTAAGTCGTCCCCACGGACACCGTAGGTCGTCCCCACGGACACCGTAAGTCGACCCCACGGACACCGTAAGTCGCCCCCACGGACACCGTAAGTCGTCCCCACGGACACCGTAAGTCGTCCCCACGGACACCGTAAGTCGTCCCCACGGACACCGTAAGTCGTCCCCACGGACACCGTAAGTCGTCCCCACGGACACCGTAAGTCGACCCCACGGACACCGTAAGTCGACCCCACGGACACCGTAAGTCGCCCCCACGGACACCGTAAGTCGCCCCCACGGACACCATAAGTCGTCCCCACGGACAACGTAAGTCGTCCCCACGGACACCGTAAGTCGACCCCACGGACACCGTAAGTCGTCCCCACGGACACCGTAAGTCGACCCCACGGACAACGTAAGTCGACCCCACGGACACCGTAAGTCGTCCCCACGGACAACGTAAGTCGACCCCACGGACACCGTAAGATTTACCAGAATCCAGTAGTACTTTTTCGGTTGTCATAAGTCTTAGCCTGGAGTGACTTTAGGACATATTAGAGGGAAGAAGTTTCCACCCGTTAAATCTTGGAAGCAAAGTTCCATAACACCAAGAGTGTAGCGTTACAGAGGTGACGTATTTGACTCTGGCAGTGTCTTAAGTGCGTCGTACTCAGGGGTCGTACTGCAGGATGGTCGTATCGTTGTATAGGGTGTGAGGAAACTGGCCCCCTCTAGATCTAGGGTGCGTCGTGTGTGTGTTTTAAACTATGTCGCAAAGAGTCGCATTTAACATGGCTGGTGTCTCCTGTGTCGCGCGCCCCAGCACCACCACAACACCTATACCCCTGCCACACCATACTTACGTTACTACACACCCACGGCAACACCCCCCACGGCAGTACACACACCCCCTACGGCAGTGTTAGAGCCGTTACATAAAGGCAGTAAATATGTAGCCAGCAAGGTTCCCTACGTCCGCTAACCTCAATGCATATCTTGCAGGTACGTCGATGGAGGGTCGCCGGACCTCATAGAACTGGACCAGAATGGCAGGTGAGGCGCACTCATAGTGGTGGGTTTGTAGCAGGTGTGTCGTGTCAGGTGTGTGGCGGGTAGTGTGTTGTCAGGTGTGTATTGATATGACATGATATTTTGGTGTATATGGTATATTATAGTAGGTATACCTGGTATATTTATTAAAGATTATATGATAATTTAGATATGCGTGATATGCTGAATATTGTTTACCGCCATTGTAGTTGTGAGCATTAATTGTGCCATCTTCAAATTACACACATTAAGGTATATGTGTGGTTGTGACATGTGGTAATAGTGTAGCGAGACTGTCATCAAAATGACACTACATAAAGCAGGTATTGGTGGAACGCACAGCGGTGGGGGCTCCACCAGGTGACTTGTTGACGCCCCCTCCCCCCAACCCTCCAAAATATAATGCACTATTTATTTTGTAATGCACGAAAAATCAATCAAAAATCATACGTCAACTTTCCTAGGTCTTGCACAGCATTTAAATGTTCAAACCTAGGCCCAAGATGGGGTATATTAGGCCTAGGAGAGGCTAGGATAAGTGGTACAGTTACTATTTCAGTTTTTGTGTATTCCTGTAGTACAAAACTTGAGTCTTATCTACAACACACCACATTTGTGCGTGTCATGGTACATACTCTCGACACACCACAGGATATAGCCTTTCTGAAGCCGAAGTCCGGGTTGTGAACGAACACTCGTCCACCACACAAATGTAGATGTAAATAAATAAATGTTTTAATACAAAAAAGTCCATCGCCTGGGGATTATTATTACGAGTTTACACAGTGGGCCGACCAGGAAAAAAGTGTATGACAGGTTTGGGTAACTTCAGTTTCCGACGAATCGGTTAATATACCGAGTTAGATATATGACGACCGATGAGTTAGTATACACTCATCCCACTAGCTAAAAATAAAGGAAGTGACGATCCAGGACGAACAGAAATGTCGGTCATTTTCTGTATTTTCAGATGTGTGGGCGAGTGAATATACCAAGTTAGATGGATAGTATAATCTGTCTGTAGTATGATAATCGAGCCACAGTAGTTATAATCAGTTTTTTGGTAATCAAGAGAAGAGTCGCATTATTTAAGGAGGGTTTAGTACAGCAACAGCTGCAGCAATAGCAGCAGCAGTTGCAGTTTCCTTAATAACCGCATCATCTTCAACAGACATCACAATCACCAGCTACATTATCAGCCTGTCCTCTCGAACACTACAACTCTTTTTGATGTATTAATCCCCTAATATCTAGGAATGTGGATAGATTCTAAAATGACATGCAACAAGCAAATTCAATATCTGAAGGAGAGAGCAAAATCGGTGCTGAATATAAAGAGAGCAATCACAGGTGCCGTCTAGGAGCGGGACACAAAGTGTTAAGAATGTTTGATGTACACGCCGTTCGTTCCCTGGTGGATTATGCAGTGCCTGCCTGACTCGCTCTTTCTCCTGGCCAGTAGGAAAAGGTTGAGGTGATTCAAAACGATGTAATGCCAGTCATAACAGGGGCTCACAGATGGACTAAAATATTAAAGCTAAGACTAGAAACGAAGCTAACATTGGTTGAAATATGGGTAAAAGGGATTGCTGCATGCTGACCAAGATATTGACTAGACCAAGAGTTCACGTAAATATATAATCAATGGAGCACTAACTCAGAACAGAAGAATTTCCAGCAGCAACAGGTGGAACCACTGTGCAACAAACACTATCAATACATTCAAGATTACAAATACAATCACTGAGACGACGGAATACATACAGACTTAGTTATGCAAGCCCCTTGGGAATCGCTGCCAGCAGACTTTACGATTATAGAGGGTAGAAATAGACCAAGCTACTCTATCCTTTTGAGATGTATTTTATTGTCTCAATAAACGTACTTGAACTTGATTTTAAGATTATAACTTCAAGTAAAAATGAATCAGAGCAATCCTCACCTTCTACGCATCATTGCACAGATAAATATATAAGCAAACTTGGCATCTGACAGCTTCACATACTTCACAGATGGATCAGGAACATTGGAAATTCTGTAGCTATAGTTGGAGTCGTTCAAACGGGTGTTCAAATTACAGAGATGCTAGCCATTCAAAAGTCTTTGGAACATGGTCTTGCTGAATGCGACAACCATCTTATCATTCATACAGATTCGAGAACTGCCATCGAAACCTTGCAGCATGAACACATACGTAACAAAATCCATCTGATCACAAATGTCATACCATTAATGCAAACATTCAAACGTCATGGCCGTAGGGTACTTATCAACTGGGTGCCAAGCTGGGTGTGGGAATGCTAGGGAATGACATTGCAGATGATGCTGCAAAACTTGCAACTAAGAGAAGAAATGTAGACATTTACATACCATGGAGCCTATCACAGATTAAAAAAGTAATTAGAAATAGAGCAATGCAAAAGATGTACAGTGACCACAACACATCAGTTGCAACATCAGGATCTGCAGGTTGATACAAGAATTCAACCAACTACGAACCACTTAGTTTGATGAAAAGGTGCAGTAGAACAACAGAAGTACACATACATCGCATCAGGCTTGGATACCCCATGTGCATGGGAAATAGGCTTACAGGTTCCGGAAGACGAGAGATGTCAGCGCTCTGGTGAAATGCCCGACAGACCACTGGAACATTATCTAACACAGTGCACAGTTACAAACCATACTAGTCAGAAATACTCATACTCTGCCCAAGTAAAACAGAAACGAGAAACGAATAACACTTAGTGGGCCAGCCAGAGGCTTAGGGCCCGCCCAGGAGCATCCCTGCCAAAAAAAAAGTAATATGAGCAAGAACATAAACAGCAGAGGCAGCAACAGCAGAGGCAGCAACAGCAGAGGCAGCTAGGGTGGTCAGTGGTGGGGTCAATGACTGACCCGGTTGCGCGACCCACACAATAACAGTAAACCGAATAAAAATCCTCTTCCATTCTCATAAAAAAGTAGAGAAAAACTTGCCTCGCCAGTATGGAGATGACCACCTTGCCCCGTCCCCACCCTTCTCCCCCCCCCCCCCCCCCCCTCATCTTCCTCCTCCTCCCCCTTTCTATTTCTTCCTCCTCCCCCTTTCTATTTCTTCCTCCTCCCGCTTTCTATTTCTTCCTCCTCCTTTCTATTTCTTCCTCCTTTCTATTTGTTCTTCCTCATCCTTTCTCCTCCTCTCTCCCCCTCCTCTCTCCTCCTCCTCTCTTCTCTTCCTCTCTTCTCCTTTCTCCCCTCCTCTCTTCTCCTCTCTCCTATCTTCTCCTCTCTCCTATTCCTCTCTCCCCCTCCCTCATCCTCCTCCTCTCTTCTCTCTCCTCTCGTCTCCTCCTACTCCTGTCCTTCTCCTATTTAACCTATCAGTACTTCCCTATCACTGACACTGGGGAAGCGCGGCTCTAGCTCTTTATGCCCCGCCTACTGGCCTTGTTGTACCTCTTGCGTTATTATTTAACTGTTCTATCGTTCGAATTCTTTATCGAGATTGGCCTTAATGTTTCTATGGAGACTGCTTCCTCAACCTCATACTCTAGTGTATTCCAGTAGTTGGCGCACGCACGCACGCACGCACGCACGCACGCACTCACGCACGCACGCACGCACGCACGCACACACGCACACACGCACACACGCACGCACGCACGCACGCACGCACGCACGCACGCACGCACACACACACCACACACACACACACACACACACACACACACACACCACAACACACACACAGGAATCGTTCAGGATCCTGTACGCCACTTATGTCAGACCAATCCTGGAATATGCAGCTCCAGCCTGGAGTCCATACCTAGTTAAACACAAGAAAAAGTTAGAAAAGATTCAAAGGTTTGTCACCAGACTCGTCCCAGAACTGAGATGTATGGGCTACGAGGAAAGGCTACGGGACTAAAACCTCACGTCCCTGGAAGACAGAAAAGTAAGGGGAGACATGATAACCACCTACAAAATTCTCAGGGGAATTGACAGCGTGGACAAAGATAAACTATTTAGCACGGGTTGAACACGAACAAGGGGACACAGGTGGAAACTTAGTACCCAAATAAGCCACAGAGACATTAAAAAAACTTTATGTGTGTGAGAGTAGTTAACAAATGGATTGCATTAAGTAGTGATGTGGTGGAGGCAGACTACATACACAGTTTCAAATATAGATTTGATAGAGCCCAGTAAGCTCAGGAATTTGTACACAGTTGACTGACAGTTGAGAGGCGGGACCAGATAGACAGAGCTCAACCCCCACAAGCACAACTAGGTATGTACACACAACACACACACACACACACACACACACACACACACACACACACACACACACACACACACACACACACACACACACACACACACAGGTAGGGCCAGGTAGCCTGGTGGATAGCGTGCAGGACTTGTAATTCTGTGGCGCGGGTTCGATTCCTGCACCCGGCAGAAACAAATGGGCAAAGTTTCTTTCACCCTGAATGCCCCTGTTACCTAGCAGTAAATAGGTACCTGGGAGTTAGTCAGCTGTCACGGGCTGCTTCCTGGGGTGTGTGGTGTGTGTGTGTGTGTGTGGGGAGAAAAAAAAAAAAAAAGTAGGAGTGTAGTTAGTAAACAGTTGATTGACAGTTGAGAGGCGGGCCGAAAGAGCAAAGCTCAACCCCCGTAAAATACAACTAAGTGAATACAACTAAGTGAATACACACACACACACACACACACACACACACACACACACACACACGTGAGTAGGTGAGTACACATACACACACACACACAGTTAGCTGTTCATCCACTACCAAAATAATGCTGTTTTTAGAGGCTGGTCATAAAAAACGGGAAATTGCTGAACTCATAAAATTTTCCAGTCATTATATGGCCGCGGTGGAGCAGTAAAATATATAAACTGCCAGGGAGGTATAGTTTAAAGGTCGGGTTATTGCCGGTATAAGCATGTGAGAACTATCACATAAGTATATTTATGAGATGTATAATCGGGATGTATAATAACAATTCAGAAGGTATGATAGGAAATAACTGGTTCAGTTGAGGTGCCATGTACCATTTTGGATTTTCATCTTGAAAAATTAGGATTAGCGTCTCCGAAAACAGACATTGTATTGAAACCGGAGGCTTGAATAGATCTTAGATTGAGTATGTGATCTTATGGTCCCGGGTTCGATCCCGGGCGCCGGGGAGAAACAATGGGCAGAGTTTCTTTCACCCTATGCCCCTGTTACCTAGCAGTAAAATAGGTACCTGGGCGTTAGTCAGCTGTCACGGGCTGCTTTCTGGGGGTGGAGGCCTGGTCGAGGACCGGGCCGCGGGGACACTAAAGCCCCGAAATCAACTCGAAGATAACCTCAAGATAGAGTAGCCTGTGTTCCGCCCACCCCAACTAAGGTGTTGTTGTTGTTGTTAAAGATTCGCTACCTGGAACAAAGTTCCAAATAGCACGGGCTATGGTGAGCCCGTAAACCCAACTAAGGTGACTTACACCTCAGTGAAGTATGACCGTAAATAGGTATATGCAGATGTGGTAAATGGAAAACAGTTGTCCAACTTGCGCCTTCAAACACTTGTCACAGACTGTCCACCCACTCACTTAATCACCTGTGTCACACTACTACTTAACCCTCTTCCGCAAGACCTGTTAGGTCCGTCTGCACTTCAGTGATCTGCTGGTTGGTCAGTAGCGAGTGTGACGACCTTAATAACCCTGGTGCAGTTAATAGGCTCTGAACCATTCCAAACCATGCACTTGTCTCAGGGTAGAAGGCATGGCGAGCCTCATGTCTTAATAACAACCACGGTCAGGCTTCAAGAGAAAACTGGATTGTTTTCTTCAAGAAGTGCCAGGATCAACCAGGCTGTAGTGGATATGTGGGCCTGCGGGCCGCTCCAAGCAGCAGCCTGTTGGACCAAACTCTCACAAGTCAAGCCTGGCCTCGGTCCGGGCTTGGGGAGTTAAAGAATTCCCAGAACCCCTTCCAGGTGCAACAAAGATTTACACTTCTATTCACGAACCTGTACTTCTTTTTTTCAATCTTTGTCGGATTTATTTACATTTACTAAACAGTTCATGAGCTATGAAGCACTGGGAGGCTGCTTATAGCAATAACAACATTTGGTTGGGAAGTCTCGATGCTCATAAACTATTTATTGTAAACAAAGCCGTCAAGATTGTTGAAAGATGTATAGAATTCGTAAGTGTATTCGTGAACCACTGATGAACCCTGGCTCCTGGGTTATTACATTATTCTTTCTCTTCTTTCCTTCGTACTCTTCGAAAGTGTTTTCGTACTTTCTCTTATTATGTGTTGTTGAGATGGGAGGAGCCAGCAGAGTGTAAGTGCGGTAGTTGAGGTAGGGAGGAGACAGTAAATGGGTGAACCCGTCATTACCTCCTGCTCTGCTCACCAGTGACGGCTCCTTAGGCAAAGTGAGGCAGGGGAGGAAGAAACGAGACGACCTTTTTTGCATATTGGCAGCAGTTAGCCTAGTGATGGGAGGAGAGGCGGGAAGGACCATCACAGGGGGTCCTTGCCGCCTCCATGGTGAACCCCCCCCCCCGCCTTGCTGGGGGGGAGGGGTTACCCATGCGCACATGTTCACACACAAATTCTGATAAAGAAAGAGATCCAGGGGTGGTTCTAGATAGAAAACTATCACCTGAGGACCACATAAAGAATATTGTCCGAGGAGCCTGTGCCACGCTTTCTAACTTCAGAATTGCTTTTAAATACATGAATGGCGATATACTAAAGAAATTGTTCACGACTTTTGTTAGACCAAAGCTAGAATATGCAGCTGTTGTGTGGTGCCCATATCTTAAGAAGCACATCACCAAACTGGAAAAGGTGCAAAGACATGCTACTAAGTGGCTCCCAGAACTGAAGGGCAAGAGCTATGAGGAAAGGTTAGTGGCATTAATATGCCAAAACTAGAAGACAGAAGAAAAAGAGGTGATATGATCACTACGTACAAAATAGTAACCGGAATTGATAAAATCGATAGGGAAGATTTCCCGAGGCCTGGAACTTCAAGAACAAGAGGTCATAGATTTAAACTAGCTAAACACAGATGCCGAAGAAATATAAGAAAGTTCACTTTCGCAAACAGAGTGGTAGACGGTTGGAACAAGTTAGGTGAGAAGGTGGTGGAGGCCAAGACCGTCAGTAGTTTCAAAGCGTTATATGACAAAGAGTGTTGGGAAGACGGGACACCACGAGCGTAGCTCTCATCCTGTAACTACACTTAGGTAATTACACACACACACACGAGCCATAAATACATTAGAAAGATTTTTTTCAGTGTCAGAGTAGTTAACAGATGGAATGCATTAGGCAGTGATGTGGTGGAGGCTGACTCCATACACAGTTTCAAGTGTAGATATGAGCTCAGTAGGCTCAGGAATCTGTACACCAGTTGATTGACAGTTGAGATGTGAGTACATATATACATACACACTTGCACGTGTAGTGCGTGTGTGTAGGAAAAAATAAATCTGTTAAATCCTCGCAAAGAAAACTTTTTATCCGAATATCCTCATAAAGGAAACTTTTTATCCGAATATCCTCATAAAGGAAACTTTTCATCCGAATATCCTCATAAAGGAAACTTTTCATCCGAATATCCTCATAAAGGAAACTTTTTATCCGAATATCCTCATAAAGGAAACTTTTTATCCGAATATCCTCATAAAGGAAACTTTTTATCCGAATATCCTCATAAAGGAAACTTTTCATCCGAATATCCTCATAAAGGAAACTTTTTATCCGAATATCCTCATAAAGGAAACTTTTTATCCGAATATCCTCATAAAGGAAACTTTTCATCCGAATATCCTCATAAAGGAAACTTTTTATCCGAATATCCTCATAAAGGAAACTTTTTATCCGAATATCCTCATAAAGGAAACTTTTTATCCGAATATCCTCATAAAGGAAACTTTTTATCCGAATATCCTCATAAAGGAAACTTTTTATCCGAATATCCTCACTAAGACCACCGAGTAACAAATTTACATGGGAATTCATGATTCAATGCAGTATATGTTTTCCTCATGTTGATGGCATGTATATGAGGGAGAGCTGGTGTGGAGGCAAGGATGAGGGGAGAATTATAATTAACAAATGAGGGGTGAGGTGGGGGGGAAGGATGAGAGCCAGCAGCGCCCTACAGCTCCTGGTGGACAGGTGGTTGTTGTTGTTGTTTTAGATTTAGCTACTTAGAACGAAATGTCCATGTAGCACGGGCTATGGTGAGCCCGTTATTGAGTTCGGTTATTCGCGATAACCTTGTTACTCTGATATTTGGGTCAAAGTATTAAATGGAGGTGGGGTTTCCTCCTTTTTCCCTTTTGTTTTAGTCTTGTTTTGATAACATTATCTTGGTGACGAATGTAGGTGCAGAATATTTACTAGTGAGTCCCATTCTTTAACTGCTTTCCTAATCATTGTAGTCGCTGGGGAATGTGCATCTAATGCAGCTGCTGTCGTTGGATTAATGTTGAGTTTGATGCGCAAGGCTTCAGTAGCTTCACATTCCAGTAAGTAGTGCAATAGTGGCGCCTCTGCATCTGTATCACAGATATGACACTCTTTAACTATTGGGTTTATTACCTCCCAGCAGCACTTGTAACCAATTCTGAGTCTGTGTATGGCTACTGCAATGTCTCTGGATATCTTTTTGTCAGGCTTGAAAGAGTAGTAGCCAGTGGCTTGTTCGTACCATATTGCAGTGGATCTTCCTTCCGCTACTTTGGCTCTGTGGCGACTTTTGATAGTTGGGAGTATTTTCTTCTATTATGTCTATTATGACTCCAAGGTATTGAAAAGAGGTAACCCACTCAATTTCATGTCCTTGTATTGCGAGTCTGATGTCTTGAGTTCTCATTTTAACGGCCATTGCTTTGATTTTATTGCTGTTTATTTTCACAGCTCTACGTTCCGCTTCCCTGCTGATAATATCTAGGCATTTTTGTGCATGGTTCCTGGTGCCTTTGCCATTGATGATGACCACAAAGTCGTTAGCATAGTTAAGCAGTTTGGCTTTTGGTAACTTGATCTTCTTGAATTGTTCCATGAGACAGTTGAAGAAGGGGCTTAGTATTCCTCCCGGCGGAGTCCCATTTTCCTGCCTCTTTGAGGACGATGTTTTTCCTTGGAATTTGATTGTAGCTTCTGTGTTAAGCAGACTTCCTTTGGCAAAGGCAAGAGCGTGTCCTTTGATTTTCTTACCCACAAGGCAGCACAGTGTAGCTGGAGCAGTTAGTTTAGTTCATTTTTATGCACCCCTTTATGCATAGCATCTTGTGGGCGGTAGTGGAAAGGGTTACAGAGGCACATAATGGGCTCAGGGACTGAGCCCCACAATTCATTTAGCTAAGGAAGTTACAATCTTGGTGAGCTAGTAACAAAATTCAATATAAGTCGTCACATCATCAATGGGTTCGAGATCGACCTCAAGTACAGGTTCTAAATTAAGCAACTGACATATGTGGAGAGCTAGTGTCACAATTGATATGTTTGTCCTGCACACCGCCCCCCATCCAGTGGGCAGCGGTGGATAGGTTACAATCACTCAGTTACTACCTACAGTTAGCAAACTGGGGATATTTGGCTAAAATTTTTGGTAGCAGATCATTTTGAATGAAATATTTACACATCGTTGGAACATTGGTTATAGATTTGTCTCTGAATTCACGTATCTTTTCGCACTCCATCACATAGTGACGGAGGGTGTGCGAATAATTTTGTTGACACAGTTTACATTTGGTCAGATCTACATCGGCAGATAATGAGAATTCCGAAAGAAAGTTGCAACTAAGTCTAAGCCGAGCAGTAGTAACATCTAGAAGTCTGGCGATTTTATTGGATGAACCATAGATGTGTGGCTCCTCTTGCATGATAGTGTGATGATAGATGGAATTACTGGTGTCGATTTCACTTTGCCTCAGATCTACAAGATGTTGTTGAAGTTCTCGGTGTACTGCTGTTCTCAGATTGCTCATTGACAATCCAAGGTTAAACTCAACGGCTCCTTTAAAGGCAGATTCTTTGGCTAACTCATCAGCTCTATCATGCATTCGGAGGCCAACATGAGATGGACTCAGTTACCATCTTTAATAATTTTGTTGTATTTCTGTCTAGCTTCGGACACGAGCATGTTAGTTATGTCTTAAAGAGTTGAGAGCAATTAAGGATGATAAGGAGTCACTTAAAATTAACGTATCAAGTTTGGAGATTTGTACACATTTCAGCGCAAGGAGCAAGGCAAATAGTTCAGTCTGAAGGGTAGAGGCCCAGTTGTTTATACGGACTCCCCCACTCAAAATATATACCATCGCCCATTGTCAGAACAACTGCACTTCCAGCTGCACCCGTGGGGCAGTGTTGGGAACCATCAGTGTATGTGATTTGAGAGAGAAAAGACTCTGGGACAGAGCATCAATATGGCTTAAGGCGTTGAGCTTTGCCTCAGGACGAAGCTTGGGCTGATCTCTAATTTGCTTCTTGGGAGGAAAGGGAGGGATTAAAACTGGAAAGGGTATAATCTCCCACGGTGCAGGAAAGTGCCGTTGTTGTTTCTCTTGCTACTAATTATACACCTGATACATTTTGAGTTGAATTCCAGATTTAGTTATCCATTTGGAACAATGGTGACCTTCAACTCGAAGGTTTTTTCTAGGTCTAGAAAAATAAGGATTCCAGGTTTGTCATTGATTTGATCCAGAGGGAGGTAAGACATTCTGTGGTTCCAACACCTTTTCTGTAAGCAAACATATTTGGGTGCAGTGGAGTGGCTTTACATTCAATTCGATTAAGAGCCATTCTTTCAGCAGTTTTGGCCAGACAGCTTGTTAATGAGATGGGTCTTGGATGGACAGGTCACGTTACCACTTATTTACGTCTGGCAGTGGTTCGCCTCCGATAGATGCGAAGCATGCCGATAGATGGCGGCGGCGACGACAGGTGTCGTCCAGTTTGCTAGTGTAGGCTACTGATCACCTGTGACCATCCTGCACAAGGGGGATATTTTTTAGTATCAAATATCTAGCTGTTGACACAAACTATGGAACCTTTATACAGTCTACTCTAGCTCTATGAACGACCAAGTACCTAATATAAAATCTGCCTTTTTGGCTGTTTATTTGATTTCTGTTTGTTTTCCTTCTCTCTGTTCTTCTTCCTCTCCTCCCCACATGACCATAAGTGGCAGGTGCTCTCCAACAGGGTCATGACGTGGAACACTTGTTCGTTCTCCCGGATAATGAATGGATCAGCTGGTGGATCACGAACGATTATACCATAATTACGAATGTTGCATGTTGGGTAACCGCAGTGTGACATAGTAATCTTGCTGGAGATGTTGTGTGGCGGCTGGTGATGCATGGGTGGCTGCCTTCCTCACCAACCTCCTCCTCCTCTGCTCTCCTCACTCAACCTCACTCACCCACTGTTTTCCTCCTACTTTATCCAGGGAATTATTAATTCTTCCTTGTGCGTTACCTTTTGCCTCTGAACGTCTCAATAATTTTGCTCTTTGTTGCTCCTCCACTCTTCCCTCTCACACAAACTCCCTTTCCTCTTCCTTCCACCCCTCTCCACCCCTCTGCCTTTCAATCCACTTCCACATTTTTTCTCCCATTTTATATTTCCCCTCTCACCAATATGTGACTTTTTTCTCGTTCAGCCCTGACGATCGCGCGCAATTAGAGCTTTTAATGAAAGATTAATTTTTAGCCTTGTAAAATCCTCTCCATATTGTCGCGTAGCCTGGTGTCAGGACACACATTATGCCTGTTCTGTGGAGTTCGAGCACTTAGTTGGACAAGGTCGTAAACTAATGGTGTAAAGAAAACTGTCGAGGCGAGCCAAATGGTGAATAGCAGCAGAGAGTATGAGAGAGATGATCGGGAGATGAAGAGAGAAGCGAGGTTGAAGAGAGAGAGAGAGAGAGAGAGACAT
>WNGS01164858.1:67398641-67411609 GCA_020271785.1 Procambarus virginalis
CTCCACTCTAGAGAGCACTAGCGTCTTGAAAAGTATCATCATCATCGGTATAGCATCTCTAGTGTGAAAGGTTCTTGTTATCCAACCTGTCATTTTTCTTGCAGTTGTGACGGCTACTTTATTGTGTTCTTTAAAGGTAATGTCTTCCGACATGAGTACACCCAAATCCTTTACATTGCCTTTTTGTTCTATGTTATGATTTGACTGCGTTTTGTACGTGGTTTCCGATTTTATATTTTCCTTTTTTTCCGTAGCGCATGAGCTGGAACTTACCTTCATCAAATACCAAATAATTTTCTGTAGCCCATTGAAAGATCTGATTTACATCTGATTGGAGGTTTGCCGTGTCCTCTATGTTGTCTACTCTCAGAAAAATCCTAGTGTCATCTGCAAAGGATGATAAAGTACTATAGTTTGTGTCCTTGCCTATGTCTGATATGAGGATGAGAAAAAGTACTGGAGCAAGCACAGTACTCTGGGGGACTGAGCTCTTCACGGTTGATGGTCCGGATTATATTTTGTTGACTATTGCTCATTGGGTTCTGTTAGTCAGGAAATTGTAGATCCATCTGCCTATTTTTACGGTAATTCTTTTTGAACGTATTTTATGTGCAATAACACCATGGTCACATTTGTCGAAGGCTTTTGCGAAATCTGTGTAAATTACATCTGCGTTTTGTTTGTCTTCCATAGCATCTAGTGCCATGTCATAATGGTCTAGCAACTGTGACAGGCAAGAGCGCCCTGTTCTGAACCCATGTTGTCCTGGGGTATGGAGATGCTGTGATTCCTGTATTTTGTGATCTTAGCACTCTTTCAAGTTTTTTTAGGTGATGTTAGTGCTATCGGTCTGTAAAAAACAGGAAATTTAGTTGCAATTGTGCAGCAGTCTTGTATTGGATAAGTATTGTGAGTCAGGAGATCAGGTCGAGGACCAGGCGACGAGCCAAGAGGTCAGGTCGAGGACCAGGCGACGAGCCAAGAGGTCAGGTCGAGGACCAGGCGACGAGCCAGGAGGTCAGGTCGAGGACCAGGCGACGAGCCAGGATGGTCAGGTCGAGGACCAGGCGACGAGCCAGGAGGTCAGGTCGAGGACCAGGCGACGACCAGGCGACGAGCCAGGAGGTCAGGTCGAGGACCAGGCGACGAGCCAGGAGGTCAGGTCGAGGACCAGGCGACGAGCTATGAGGTCAGGTCGAGGACCAGGCGACGAGCCAGGAGGTCAGGTCGAGGACCAGGCGACGAGCCAGGAGGTCAGGTCGAGGACCAGGCGACGAGCCAGGAGGTCAGGTCGAGGACCAGGCGACGAGCTATGAGGTCAGGTCGAGGACCAGGCGACGAGCCAGGAGGTCAGGTCGAGGACCAGGCGACGAGCCAGGAGGTCAGGTCGAGGACCAGGCGACGAGCCAGGAGGTCAGGTCGAGGACCAGGCGACGAGCCAGGAGGTCAGGTCGAGGACCAGGTGAAGGTATTAACGTGATCTACCAGCGCAACTATCCCACGCGGTGCCAGGAAAGGGAGAGTGAGCCGTAACACACTTGGCTCTTGGGTAAGGTTTACCTTGAGCGTCACCTCCGAGGGGTGTTGCATATGTGATCGCGCGGGCCTGTAAGACATGCACACCTCTGCCCCCGAAAATAAATTATTCATGTAAATTTATTCATAGCACATGGCATCGCTTGATAACGGGGTCCCCGGGTGTGGTAATGACGGCGAGGGTGCCAGGTCGCTGGTGGTGACGGTGCCAGGTCGCTGGTGGTGACGGTGCCAGGTCGCTGGTGATGACGGTGCCAGGTAGGTGGTGGTGACGGTGCCAGGTCGCTGGTGGTGACGGTGCCAGGTAGGTGGTGGTGACGATGCCAGGTCGCTGGTGGTGACGGTGCCAGGTAGGTGGTGGTGACGGTTGCAGGCGCTGGTGACGAGGGTGCCAGGTCGCTGGTGGTGACGATGCCAGGTCGCTGGTTGGTGACGGTGCCAGGTCGCTGGTGCGATACGGTGCCAGGTCGCTGGTGACGAAGGTGCCAGGTCGCTGGTGGTGACGAAGTGCCAGGTCGCTGGTGTGACGGTGCCAGGTCGCTGGTGGACGGTGCCAGGTCGCTGGTGGTGACGAAGGGTGCCAGGTCGCTGGTGGTGACGAGGTGCCAGGTCGCTGGTGGTGACGAGGGTGCCAGGTCGCTGGTGACGAGGTGAGGTCGCGGGTACAGGTCGGTCGCTGGTGGGACGAAGGGTGCCAGGTCGCTGGTGACGAGGGTGCCAGGTCGCTGGTGACGAAGGGTGCCAGGTCGCTGGTGGTGACGAGGGTGCCAGGTCGCTGGTGACGAGGGTGCCAGGTCGCTGGTGACGAGGGTGCCAGGTCGCTGGTGGACGAGGGTGCCAGGTCGCTGTGACGAGGGTGCCAGGTCGCTGGTTGACGAGGAGGTCGCTTACAGGTTCGTCGCTGGTGACGAGGGTGCCAGGTCGCTGGTGACGAGGGGTGCCAGGTCGCTGGTGACGAGGGACCAGGTCGCTGGTGGGACGAGGGTGCCAGGTCGCTGGTGACGAGGGGGCCAGGTCGCTGGTGGTGACGAAGGGCCAGTCTGGTGACGCAGGGTCGCTGGTGACGAGGGTGCCAGGTCGCTGGTGACGAAGGTGCCAGGTCGCTGGTGGTGACGAAGGTGCCAGGTCGCTGGTGGGACGAGGTGCCAGGTCGCTGGTGACGAAGGGTGCCAGGTTCGCTGGTGACGAGGGTGCCAGGTCGCTGGTGGTGACGGTGCCAGGTCGCTAGTAGTATGCGTGGGTCGGGTTAATGCAGTCTTGTTATTGTGGGTTATCCCCTACAGAAAGTATGGTGTTGGAGGCGCTATACAGTCTGACTAAGACCCCGGAGGAAGCTCCGCGCCTCACCCATGAACTTCTCAGCAGCACCAGGGCAGGTGAGGGGAGATATGGTGTTATATTCAACACAATGTGCGGCTCTCCGCCCCGTCTCTGTTTGCCCCTCACTACTGCTGGCTGCGCCTTCACCTCAACTACCAGAAGCTTTAACCAGCTCAGACACACTTCACTACATCTATGACAACAAGGAATCCTTATTTTTTTGGACCTGGAGAAAAGCCTTCGAACTAGCCAATGTTCCAGCTACACTGTGCTGCCTTTGTGGTAAGGAAATCAAAGGACACGCTGTGCCTTTGTGCCAAAGGAAGTCTGCTAACAGAGAAGCTACAAGTCAAATTCCAAGAAAAACATGTCCTCAAAGAGGCTGGAAAATGGAACTCGCAGGAGGGAATACTAAGCCCTCCTCTTCAACTGTCTCATGGAAAATTCAAGAAGTCAAGTTACAAAAGCCAAACTGCTTAACTATGCAGACGACTTTGTGGTCATCATCAAGGCAAAGGCCAGGAATCATGTAAAAATGCCTAGAATATCAGCAGGGAGGGAAGTGAGCGTGAAAATAAACAACAATAAAACCAAAGCAATGGCCGTAAAATGAGAACTCAAGACATCAGACTCGCTAATACAAGGACAGAAATTGAGTGGGTTACCTCTTTTCAATACCTTGGAGTCTTAATAGCCAACCAGTTGTAATTTGCTCAAGAAATTTAACATCTTCGGCAACGTTGCAAAGCCTTGCGAACTCAGCTTTGCGTTCTCTGACAAGAAACGGGTGGCAACTCTGCCAGTACTCAAAATGTTCTCGTTCAAGCCAGTCACCATTAACTATGCTGCTTCTCCTTTCACATCTCTTAGCGATGACCAATGGGAAAAACTCGAAGTAACACAAAATGATGCCCTCAAAACCATGCTGTGTAGCACTTATTGAAACGCGGCGAGAAACTTCTAAGAATGGAAACCAACTTACCAACCTTATAAAATAGGATCAAGCAAAGAATAGCCACCATAATAGCAAAACTTGCTGGAACCACCGCTAGACTGTCAGGCAAGAGAGCATACACAGACCGCCTCATAGAAACCTTCAAAGTAGAATAAGTGCATTGATGGATAATCTAGTCAAATTCTAGAGAAAGTGAACTCGAAACGGACCATTAGAAACAAAGAAGCTAGCTAGCTCGCTTGCTCTCTCTCTCTTTTCTGCCTCTCTCTCTTCTCTTCTCTGTTTCTTCTCCTATCTCTTCTGGTTCCTCTCTCGGTCTTTCTGTTTCTCTGCTTCTCTCTCCCCTCCTACGTTATCTTCTCCTCTCTCTCTCTCTCAATTTTTTGGGGACGACTGATTTAAATTATTTTCCATGTAGTGTTGATATCCTCTGGGTGCAGTAAGCTTAAGTATTAATGCGTAACCTGCTGGAATATCCTGTAGTAATATATCAAGTTATCCATTGATATTTAGACAGTAATATCTTTGTCCGGGCCCAACTCTGAATACATTGTTTGCATAAAATTATTATGTTCGTATTTACTCTAAGTCACAAAGTTCTGAATATCGTAATTTTATACTGCAAACTTTCCAGTGTTTAGACCTGAATTTATTTAGTTATCATAATTAGAGCAAAGCGTTGCAGGCGCTCGTAGATGGAGTCAAATTTGCTGCCCAGTATAGCGCAATAGGCCTTCTTCATGTAGTCTTAGATGTGCTTGGTGAACAGGCTGAAGGTCCCATCTTGGAGGTAGGTACGTGTGCCGGGGGTCGTTCATGGTCAAGGTATCACAAGACAAGCCCAGAGGGGAGGGAACAGCTCGCACTACCCTCGACAGTAAACAAGGGGACATGTGAGAGGGGAAGGTAGAGGTGCAGCCTTACGATGGGGGGGGGGAGAGGCAGGAGGCAAGGAAGGGTGTGGATGGCAAGGAAGGATAGAGGACGGAACGGCGTAGATAAAGGAGAAGGTAAAAATAAAGGGTTCTTGTACTCTTTTTTGAGGAGAGGAATGAGACGATTGTCGTGATGAGGCGAGTGGAAGGTGATGGGAAAGGTGGGTTGAAGGAAGGGTTTGCGGGGTGGGTATGGAGAGGGGAAGGTCCAGGACCAAACTTGTGGAGGAAGGCTGTGGTGGTGGAGGCGACGGCGCGGGGCCAAAGTTCGAGCTAAGTACACAGTGCGTGTTGTCAAAATTGGGGCCAGAGCCGGCCACACTGGCGGCAAGTTGTTGCGCGTGGGGGGAAGGGGGGCCGCCTTACCCGCCCCCCCTGGATTCATTCTCCAGAAATCCCTCGTCGGATAAATCCCAACAGCCGTTAAAAGGATTCTTCAGCCTTTACGCTTGGATTTACCGTAGCGTGAGAGATGATTGTACCCGGGAATTTCGAGAGCTAGGATGATGTGCTCAACTCTGCCACGTCAAAATCTCGGGCTGTTGGTGTTGCACAATAGAGCGGGTCGAGGGTAGCTTTGTTATGATAACCTCTTGTGGAAGCCGCCAATCTCATCCACGGAGTATTTCAGAGAGGGCGACCAGCGCGGCCCACCAGGAGATAAACCCTGGCAGTCACTCGGCCGGCAGATACCACACGCAGATTTGTAGGGAATTTTCCAACTTTCGTGGGAGAAAAAATAGGTTTAGGGAGATTGACTGGGATGCTTCCTATTTTGATGGAGGTGGGGTCGGCAGGGATTGAAAATTGCGTATTCCGAGAATGGAGGAATATCAGGAACGGGCGGGATGTTTGATCGAGTCGTGGCTGTTGTTGGACCAGGGCTATACTCACCTAGTTGTACTCACCTAGTGCTTGCGGGGTTGAGCTTTGGCTCTTTGGTCCCGGCTCTCAGCCGTCAATCAACTGGTGTACAGTTGATTGAATTGGTGATTCCTAAGCTTCTCGAGCTCTATCATATCTACATTTGAAACTGTGTATGGAGTTAGCCTCCACCACATCACTTCCTAGTGCATTCCATTTACTAACTACTCTGACACTAAAAAAGTTCTTTCTAATGTCTCTGTGGCTCATTTGGATACTCAGCTTCCACCTGTGTCCCCTTGTGCGTGTACCACCTGTGTTAAATAATCCATCCTTGTCTACCCCTGTTAATTCCCCTGAAACTCTTGTGTGTGGTGATAATGTCTAATGTGAGCCTGCGGGCCGCTCCAAGCAACAGCCTGGTAGACCAAGCTCTAACAAGTCAAGCCTGGCCTCGGGCCGGGCTTGGGGAGTAGTAGAACTCCCAGAACCCCATCAAGCAGGTATCCCCCGAGCTCTTCTGTCTTCCAGCGACGTGAGGTGCAGTTCCCTCAGCTTTTCCTCGTAACTCATGCCTCTTAGTTCTGGGACTAGCCTAGTGGCATACCACTGAACTTTTTTCAGTTTCTTCTTGTGCTTTACAAGGTACAAGCTCCATGCTGGGGCCGCATACTTAAGGAGTGGCCTTACAAACGTGGTATAAAAAAGTTCTGAAAGATTCCTTACACAGGTTTCTGAAAGCTGTTCTGAAAGGAATGGTGCCCAACCACTTGGACGGTCGGGGATTGAACGCCGACCTGCATGAAGCGAGACCGTCGCTCAGCCGTCTAGCCCGGTTGAGCGAAATTGTTACCAGATATAAATTTGTGTCTGGCAGTGGAGGATATATTGTTGCTGGGTGTTGAGGTGCGTCTCTCTGGTTTACGTGCGGTGTGGGCGTGTCTCTCTGGTTTACGTGCGGTGTGGGCGTGTCTCTCTTGTTTACGTGTGGTGTGGGCGTGTCTCTCTTGTTTACGTGTGGTGTGGGCGTGTGTCTCTTGTTTACGTGTGGTGTGGGCGTGTCTCTTGTTTACGTGTGGTGTGGGCGTGTCTCTCTTGTTTACGTGTGGTGTGGGCGTGTCTCTTGTTTACGTGTGGTGTGGGCGTGTCTCTCTTGTTTACGTGTGGTGTGGGCGTGTCTCTCTTGTTTACGTGTGGTGTGGACGTGTCTCTCTTGTTTACGTGTGGTGTGGGCGTGTCTCTTGTTTACGTGTGGTGTGGGCGCGTCTCTCTTGTTTACGTGTGGTGTGGGCGCGTCTCTCTTGTTTACGTGTGGTGTGGGCGTGTCTCTCTTGTTTACGTGTGGTGTGGGCGTCTCTCTTGTTTACGTGTGGTGTGGGCGTCTCTCTGGTTTACGTGTGGTGTGGGCGCGTCTCTCTTGTTTACGTGTGGTGTGGGCGCGTCTCTCTTGTTTACGTGTGGTGTGGGCGCGGGACCTGTGCGGGGAGGGGGGGGGTGTACCATCTGGGTGTACCAACAGTCTACTCCTCTCTATGGAGGTGCCTGGGGAAGTTATTATAATTTTCCTTTATTTTATTTAGTTTGCAAACATCCCTCCCACCCACACACACACACACACACACACACACACACACACACACACACACACACACACACACACACACACACACACACACACACACACACACACACACACGAAGCAGCCCATGGCAACCTCTAACTCCCAGGTACCTATTTACTGCTATGTAACAGGAGCATCAGGGTGAAGGAAACTGCCCATTTGTTTTCCGCCGGCGACAGGGATCGAACCCGGTCCCTAGGTCCACGACTCTCGTGGACCTATATATAGTGGGGTACCACCTTTGGTTGTGTTTTTAGGGACCCTCAGCCTAGGAAGAAGAGGATATGCAGCACCCGGGGAAGCCTTTTTGGGCTCCTCCCGGGTCCCTCTTTCTGCGATTACCTTGCGATGATTTCGGGGCTCAACGTCCTCGCGGCCCGGTCCGCAACCAATCCTGGTTGCTGGACTGGTCAGCCAGGCTGTTGGACACGGCCGCTCGTAGCCTGACGTGTGAGTCACAGCCTGGTTGATCAGGTATCCTTTGGAAGTGTTTATCCAATTCTCTCTCTTGAACACTGAGGGGTCTGCCAGTTATGCTCCTTATGTGTAGCGGAAGCGTGTTGAACAGTCTCGGGCCTCTGATGTTGATAGTTCTCTCTCAGAGTACCTGTTGCACCTCTGCTTTTCAACGGGGGAATTCTGCGCATCCTGCCATGCCTCCTGGTCTCATGTGATGTTATTTCTGTGTGCAGGTTTGGGACCAGCCCCTCTACTATTTTCCATGTGTAAATTATTATGTATCTCTCCCGCCTGCGCTCAAGGGAATACAGATTTAGGCATTTTAGTTGGTCCCAATAGTTTAGATGTTTTACTGAGTGGATTCTAGCAGTAAAGGATCTCTGCACGCTCTCCAGGTCAGCAATTTCTCCAGCTGTGAAAGGGGCTGTCATTGTGCAGCAGTACTCCACTCTAGAGAGCACTAGCGTCTTGAAAAGTATCATCATCGGTATAGTATCTCTAGTGTGAAAGGTTCTTGTTATCCAACCTGTCATTTTTCTTGTCGTTGTGACGGCTACTTTATTGTGTTCTTTAAAGCTAAGGTCTTCCGACATGAGTACACCCAAATCCTTTATATTGCTTTTTCGTTCTATGGTATGACACACACACATCAGCGGCATATGGTATATTGGCCAACATAAAAACTGCCTTTAGAAATTTGTGTAAGGAATCATTCAGAACGTTGTATACCACTTATGTCAGAGCAATCCTGGAATATGCCGCTCCAGCTTGGAGTCCATACCTAGTTAAACACAAGACAAAGTTAGAGAAGATTCAGAGGTATGCCACCAGACTCGTCCCGGAACTGATTTTTTTTATTAATATATTAGGTACATCTGCATTTGTGTAGCTACCCTAGACTATATGAAGGGGAGTACAATGTGTCAAAAAGCTACCTACTTGGTGCTAAAAAATCCCCATCACACAGGATGGTTAGTCATACAGAGGCATGTGATATGTAGTCTGCACTGACAGACTCCGGGTGCATTATGAGGATATCATGAACACAAGAGTGAATAAGGTAGCAGTGATACTGAGTCTCCATCTCGCAGGATGGTTAGCCTCTGTATGACTAACCATCCCGGAACTGAGAGGTATGAGCTATGAGGAAAGGCTACCGGAACTAAACCTCACGTCCCCGATGACAGAAGAGTAAGGGGAGACATGATTACCACCTTCAGAATTCTCGGGAATTGACAGGGTGGATAAAGGCAAACTCTTTAGCACGGGTGAAACAAGAGCAAGAGGACACAGGTGGAAACTTAGTACCCAAATGAGCCACAGAGACATAAGAAAGAATTCTTCAGTGTCAGAGTAGTTAACAAATGGAAAGCATTAGGCAGAGATGTGATGGAAGCAGATTTCATACACAGTTTCAAATGTAGATATGATAGAGCCCAGTAGGCAGTAGGTTGGCAGTTGAGAGGCGGGACCAAAGCCAAAGCTCAACCCCCGCAAGCACAACTAGGAGTACACACACACACACGTGTAAATGTATAGTGTGTGTGTGTACTCACCTAATTGTGCTTGCGGGGTTGAGCTTTGGCTCTTTGGTCCCGCCTCTCAACTGTCAATCAACTGGTGTACAGTTTCCTGAGCCTACTGGGCTCTATCATATCTACATTTGAAACTGTGTATGGAGTCAGCCTCCACCACATCACTGCCTAGTGCATTCCATTTACTAACTACTCTGACACTGAAAAAGTTCTTTCTAATGTCTCTGTGGCTCATTTGGGTACTCAGCTTCCACCTGTGTCCCCTTGTTCGCGCCCCTCCAGTGTTGAATAGTTCATCCTTGTTTACCCGGTCAATTCCCCTCAGGATTTTGTAGGTTGTGATCATGTCCCCCCTTACTCTTCTGTCTTCCAGTGTCGTAAGTTGCATTTCCCGCAGCCTTTCCTCATAACTCATGCCTCTTAGTTCTGGTACTAGTCTAGTAGCATACCTTTGGACTTTTTCCAGCTTCGTCTTGTGCTTGACAAGGTACGGGCTCCATGCTGGGGCCGCGTACTCCAGGATTGGTCTTACATATGTGGTGTACAAGATTCTGAATGATTCCTTACACAGGTTCCTGAACGCCGTTCTGATGTTAGCCAGCCTCGCATATGCCGCAGACGTTATTCTCTTTATGTGGGCTTCAGGAGACAGGTTTGGTGTGATATCAATTCCTAGATCTTTCTCTCTGTCTGTTTCATTAAGTACTTCGTCCCCTATTCTGTATCCTGTGTCTGGCCTCCTGTATCCACTGCCTAGTTTCATTACCCATGTGTGTGTGTGTGTGTGTGTGTGTGTGTGTGTGTGTGGTGTGTGTGTGTGTGTGTGTGTGTGTGTGTGTGTGTGTGATGCAGTACAACATGTAACACCAGTCTCCGTGGTGTAGTGGTAAGACACTCACTTGGCGTTTAGCGAGCGCTTTGTCATGGGTTCGTATCCTGGCCGGGGAGGATTTACTGGGCACAAATCCTTAACTGTTGCCTCTGTTTAACTCAACAGTAAAATGTGTACTTGGTTGTAAAACGATTCTTCGTGGGGATCGTATTCCAGGGACCTGCCCGAAACGCTACGCGTACGAGTGACTGTACAAGAATGTAACAACTCTTGTATATATCTCAAAAAAATAAATAAAAATAAATAATACATCACACACTTCTCTCTTGCGCTAAGCTGCCGTCATAATTAAACAAGTAACTATCCCCACTCACCAAGTGAAAGTGACGGTCTCACCTCCCATCCTTGCCATATATATATATATATATATATATATATATATATATATATATATATATATATATATATAATATATATGTTTTTTTTATTTGTGTTTAGCCATGTTATTTTAAATTGTTCTATGCGTAAGGTTATATATGCTTGTAATCCTAGGAATGATAGTATTTTTAGTTCCCCCTCACAGCCCTTGTGAGACAAGTTTATTCCTTTCTTTACCTGCAGGAAAATGGTTCAAAAACAGCAAATACATGTATATTATTTTGCTGCCGTGTTGGGGCGGGGATTTGTGTGACACTTTGAAACACATTACGTGGCGGGGAGGTTTTGCCGGCTGGGTTGGTGACACGAACACACCCGGTTGTGACGGGGAACACAACCGGTGGTGACGGGGAACACAACCGGTTGGTGACGGGGAACACGACTGGTTATTCCAGAAGACGTTGGAGACGGGAAAATTCAACTGTCCCAGTCCTCTAGCTCCACACATTACCGTAGTAACTCTTAGAAGAGATATGCTGTAGACGACGGAGTGATACACTTATATGTTCACATTGGGGATCTGAACACCTCGAGAAGAAAAGAACGATGGGAAGAGGAGAGATGTGTGCCAGATGGAAGAGACAGCATCATAGATCATTGAAATATTCAGCCGTGGAGGCTTGGTGTGGCTCTGGTCTGTCAGGGTAGAGGCCAGGCCAGGTACTGAGGCGGTGCATCGCGGGCGTGTACCCACGGACGTCAGCCATGTCTAGTGGTCCTGACACCCCTTAACTTTCAGCTCCATCACACCACACACCATTGCCGGAATAAAGGTGGATTTCTTCAAGAAACAATTAGACAAATTCTTGCAAGAAGTGCCGGACCAATCAGGCTGTAGTGGATATAGGGTCTACGGGCCGCGCCAAGCAACAGCCTGATGGACCAAGCTGTCACAAGTCAGCCTAGCCCCGGGCCGGGCTTGGAGAGTAAAAGAATTCCTAAAGCTCAATCTATAGGTCCATGTACCTTCACTCCATCAGCCCTGGTCACTTAACAAGTCTGGTTGGCGGTCTGATCGACCAGACTATTGTCGCCTCAGCTCTCAGTTCAAATCTGGATGATCAGGTGCCCTTTGGAGGTACTTATCAAATCTCTTCTTGAAACGTTAGAGATCTGTGAGTAATGTCCTTTACATCGAGAGTGTATGGAAAGATTTGTTTGGTTAATAAGTACAGTACTCTTATTTCACCCTTACTTTTCAGTAGGAAATATTTTCACCCACCGGAGTTATTTTTGTTCTCGAAAGGTAAGATATCAATGTACTTAGAACTAATCAAAGTACTATTCAACGTACTATTCAATGTACTAATCAATGTATGATTCAACAGCGGCGAATCAATGTCTTTAGAGGGCTGGTTTTAGAACCAGTCCCTCTTAAACAATTTCTGGTGTATATTATGAGATATATACATCTCGCCTGCTCTACACTTTGCACAATTTTGAAGTATTTAAAACATCCCAGTAATTGAGGTATTTTATTGAGTGGATACAGATAGTAAATTATGCTCTAATCTCCAGGTCAGAAGCCTCTCCAGTCTTGAAGGGGGCAGTTAATGTGCAGCAGTATTCCATCACAGAGTATTAGTATCTTAAGGGACCATTGTTAATTTAGCATCACTTGTTTGAAAGGTTCTATTCAGCCTATATATTCAGCTATATTCAGTCTTGTTATACTATATATAATATATATTATATATATATATATATATTATATATATATATATATATATATATATATATATATATATATATATATATGTGTTTTTTGTGAGGGTACCACCTCTGGTGCCAATGTGCCAATGTGGGGACCCATACCTCGGAGAAGAAAATAAAACGTATTCAGAGGAGACCTTGTGGTTCTCTCACTGAACACTAATATTTTCTTCTCCTACCACCCCCCATTCTTTTGATGTACACATATATATTTGCTTTATTTGAACTGTGTTACAAAAAAGGATGTTACATATAGGTTACAAAGATGGTTATCATAGGTTGTCGAGTTCCCTCCAGCTCCTCAGATGGCGGGCAGGAACCCTGGATGCAGTGCGCATTCCCCTCTGTAGTCGCCACGCTGAGGCGCTGGAAAAGAAAGCTGGCAGCTCTAGGGTCCCTTGTTGTTTCAATAGTATATATATATATAGTATAGATATTATACTAGTATAGATATAGTATATATATATTAAGTATATTATATATATATCTATAATATATATATATATATCATATATGTACTTATAGTATATATATATATACTATATAGTATCTATATATATATATATTATAACATGATCTATAACTTTGGTCCAGCTTAATAAGCTTACATTTTTGTGTTCTTTACTAAGAGTAGGTCTTGTCGGACGTGATACTTTTTTTTATCATATTCTTTCACGTCCAGTTTCGGAATTTATTTCTTAGTTTATTATGATTAGCGAAAAGATTTTGAGAAGCTTGAAAGATAGAGATCGTACGAACC